>PISX010002823.1:0-150915 GCA_004024625.1 Mellivora capensis | reverse complement strand
TGTATGTCTTCATTGGAGAAGTGTCTATTCATATCTTCTGCCCATTTTTTGATGTGATTATCTGTTTTGCATGTGTTGAGTTTGAGAAGTTCTTTATAGATCCTGGATATCAACCTTTTGTCTGTACTGTCATTTGCAAATATCTTCTCCCATTCCGTGGGTTGCCTCTTTGTTGTGTTGACTGTCTCCTTTGCTGTGCAGAAGCTTTTGATCTTGATGAAGTCCCAAAAGTTCATTTTTGCTTTTGTTTCCTTTGCCTTTGGTGACATATCTTGAAAGAAGTTGCTGTGGCTGATATCAAAGAGGTTACTGCCTATGTTCTCCAGGAGAATAGGTGTTATTTCTTCTTTGAAAGTTTGGTAGAATTCCCCAGGGAATCCATCAGGTCCTGATAATAGCCCTTTCTTAATATGATACCATATCAAAGGCTCTGAGAAGTTCTGCAGACAAGAACTTGGACCCACTATGTCCCAGACTTCTTTGGCTAGAGAACCTTTTTCTCTGTAACAATTAACTGTGCCCTATAGACCCAATGTTCCATGAAATGGACTTCAGGCCAGGCTGGTACAGACTATATGGACTATGTCTTTGTTTTTATTTCCAGAAATGCATTTGAGGTCTTTTGAGACTGACTGATAATTCCTATGCCAATAGCTCAGTGTCTTTTCTTACCACAGGCTAACCAAACATTGCACAACAGGTCTTGGTAGTAATGTGATTTATATCTCCATGACATGTCAGGCTCAACTGCAGTTTGGAAATCATCTAGGGACCTTCCAGAGCAACTGTATGAAAAAGCTTAAGCCCTTATTTTTATTCACAAATATTAGATGTTTTAGAGGACAGGGAAGATGACCTATTTTGGTTCCACCATTTGTTACTTGTCATCCACACACAGTGAAATACCAAGATAATGAATTGCCTTGGCGGGTCAGGGACGCACCACACAGCAGCAGTCTGGGGTCCCTTCATTACCATCTCTGCCTGATGCCTGCCTGTTCTTTCAAGACAGACTCTAGTTTGTTTAATAGACAGGATGGTGAGCTCAGTTGACTTCATCAGAAAGCATTTCTGAAGGGGGTTTCTACTGTTATTGAAGAAGGTCTACTAGAGCATCATTAATAAAATAGTGGCACATTTGGGGGTTCCTGGGTGGCTCAGTGGGTTAAGCCTCTGCCTTCGGCTCAGGTCATGATCCCAGGGTCCTGGGATCGAGCCCCACATCGGGCTCTCTGCTTAGCGGGGAGCCTGCTTCTCTCTCTCCCTGCCTGCCTCTCTGCCTACTTGTAATCTCTGTCAAATAAAAAAAAAAATAGTGGCACATTCAGGCATAATTTCTGAATTACATACAAATTTTCTTTTGCTCCCTTCCTTGGCACCTAATCCTGCCCAGGTATGTGAGGGATTCAAGTCTGCATTAGCAGGAGGAATGAGAGGAAAGATATAGAAGAAGTGACAAAGCATTTTGTACCATCTCATAAAAGGTCTGTCTCTATGTTTTGTTCCTTTGCATAATAAAGAGAGTAGGAATTCAGTCTTCAGATATTCCCATACTTCTGAAACTAAGAGTGGATGTAATTTTTTTTTTTTTTTTTAGTTTAAAGCAGTAGTTGCCAACTGACAGCCCGCTGGCAGAAAGTACCTTCAGACCTGTTCCTTAGGTTGGCAGAGTAGTGAAAAAATAGACTGTGTGCCTTTGGATGGGATACTCCAGTATGTACAGGCCCCGCCCCTTTCTATGACACACCAGGCTCTGGCCCATTCATGTGACCTGCCTGATCCCTAAAGATCTGGAAATCCCTGCTTCCTGGCTCAGAGTTATTTCTCTACTATTCTCAAGTTAAATAAAAAGATTAATTTTCTGGAAAAAATTACTCTTTGATATATAAACCTGAAATAAATCGAAATATACATACACAAAAACAGCAAGAAAGGAAAAATAGAGTATTTCTTCTCCTCCGCTTGCCCACTGAATCTCTCACATCTTCATTGCCAGAAGCAACCACTGCCACCAGATTTCTGTGTGTCCTTATAGAAAATATCCATGCACATGCATGATACACACGTAGACAACCTGATAAATCAAAATGGTGTTATATAATTTAAAAAATGGTCTGAACCTGTTGTGGTTTTTTTTTGCCCAAGAAAATGGCTGGTAAACATGGAAAAAAAAAAACGGTCCATCATCACTCAATTGAAGAAATGTAAATTGAACACTGAAATGTAATGTTTCATCAATCACATAGGCAGAGATAAAAAGTTTGGTAATACCCAGTATTGAGGCAGGAGAGAAAAATTACATATAAATCATACTCAGTGATAAATGGCTTACAAACTCAATTACCTAGCCACTTTTCTTTATTTGGTTCACCAAAGAGGAAGAAGATAAATAGGAAATTTTGTAATGGGACTGGATATTTGTGGAACATAATACAAACTACATGCATTATAACTGTGCACAGTGACTTTATTTAGCAACAATTCTTGTATACATAATGCCCTCCATTTCTTCAATAGGATCAGATTCATATGTCTGGGTATCATCTAAGAAATCTTCTAAGGATCTTGATCTCACTTCTGTGGGAAAACTATATGTGAAAGTATATTTAGTGCATGTGCTTGGGCATAAGCATAGGAAGTCCCATTTTAATGTCAATTAATGTAGCCACTTGGGAGGTACAAAATTCTCTACACAAACATTTGTAGTGGTGTGTATGTCACATGTGTGTGAGTGTGTGTGTAATCATGGTACAACACACCCCAAATCCTTATCATTTTTCTAGTTGGAATGTACTTGGTTACACAAAATTCGAAATTCATAAAGAAAATTTCCCAAAAGTAGCTCCAAGCCATTGGTTTCCATTATTTCCAAAAAGCTTAGGTGTTTTCAAATAGCTGTTCTTGTCTGATATGAGAGCACCTTTAATCAATTCTTTTTTTTTTTTTTTTTTTTGGAAAGGGGGAAAAATGTTGTTCTAAATCTAAGGAGTCAGCTCTTCATCTCTCTAGTTGGGCTTCAGCATAGATAAGGCAAGATTTCAGGGTCCTATGTTATTAATGCACTGTCCATATGAATAACGAGCAAGCCCTGTGAATTATTTCACACTTCTAGGAAAATCTATAGCCCTGTCCTTCTGTAACAGCACTGGAAGCTGCTGAGAATATCGGTACATTTCTTTATGGAAGGTTCTGATAACATCATCTAAGGATATGGTAAAACTTATGTCCTCTGCTGAAGCCTGTGTAGAAATTTATGCAGATGAATAATATTTTGAAAAATTAATGTATTCCTCAATCCACCAAAGCTACTGGGATTTTTGAGGGCCTACCCCAACCCAACCAACAGAACATGAATCACCCACTAACCAGGGAACAGAGGCCCAAATATTTGGTATTTAAGTTCAAAATTCATTCTAAGATTCAGATATATAATGGACAGGTTCATTTATTCCTATTTCCAAAGTAATATGATGAGTCAAGTCAGGGAAGGAGGAAGGAAGGAACACTTGGGTAGGAAAAATGTGGTCCACTGGAGCAAAGGCTGTCTGTCACTACCCCCAGAAACGTGTGTCACCATCTGTAGACTCACTGATCCAACCATCAGCCAAGAGAGTACCACACATGATAGTTCAACACACTCTCTTCACATCTTTTTGGCTGCCTTCCCAGGAAGACCATCCATAAACAGCAGCTAGCATATTGCAGCCTGATTGTTCAACAGGAGTCATAATCACCAGTATCCTAAGGCCTCCTTAGGCTTCCATGGTGCAGAAGTGACCTCCAGGATGCTTATGAATTCCGGAATTGAGAGGAGAGACCTGGGCTCCCTAATGGGTGCAGTGGACATAGAAACAAAATTTCATGCACCCACTATGTAAGACTAGATTTGTAACTGAGCTAAGACATTGGTGGAACAGGTTCACCTTCCCTAACTTACCTATTTCATTTAGAATCGTTGATATCAGGGCACCTGGGTGGCTCAGTGGGTTAGGCCTCTGCCTTCGGCTCGGGTCATGATCTCAGGGTCCTGGGATCGAGCCCCACATCAGGCTCTCTGCTCAGCTGGGAGCCTGCTTCCTCCTCTCTCTCTGCCTGCCTCTCTGCCTACTTGTGATCTCCATTTGTCAAATAAATAAATGAAATCTTTATAATCCTTGATATCATTTGGTACTTCATTTTTGTGTCATTTATTTACCTTACTTTTATCTCTTCTGTCATCTCTACACCCAGTGTGGGGCTCAAATTCATGATCCGGGGATTGAGAGTTGCATGGTCTACCGACTGACCCAGCCAGGTGCCCCTCATTACTGCATCATTTAAAGAATTCAATGGAAAATTCAATGGACTCACATTTCATGCCATCTAATATTCCTTAGGGTGGTAAAATGATTCCATGGTTAGCCAGCCACTTATTCAAAGGGAGGTCCCATTTCTTCAAATTTAGAATGGCCTGCATGTGACGACTTAGAAGTTATCATTCATCCTCTCCTTTGGTGGCTATACACCAGTTTTGCTTCATGCTGGGCACCTGCTCTCATCAACACTCTTGAAGGAGCAATGTATATATTCTAACTGCTCCACAGACCTACTCCCCCAGTCTCTCCCTCTTCTTGGACCTCCCTATACCTTAAAACAGGTATTATAGGTATATAGGTATACCTATAAACACTATTGAAATTAGACCAACTAACCCTACAACGACCCCTAAAGTGTTCAAGTAAAAGTAAGAGTCACACATCTCTCAATAAAAAGCAGAAGCTAGAAATGATTAAGCTTAGTGAGGAAGACATGTCAAAAGCCAAGATATGAAGAAAGCTAGGCCTCTTGCATGAAATAGTTAGCCAAGTTGTGAATGCAAAGGAAAAGTTCTTGAAGGAAATTAAAGGTGCGACTCCAGCAAACACATGAATGGTAAGAAAGGGAAACAGTCATATTGCTGATACGGAGAAAGTATGAGTGGTCTGGATAGAAGATCAAACCAGCCACAACACTCCCTTAAGTCAAAGTCTAATCCAGAGCAAGGCCCTAATTCATTTCTACAAAGGCTGAGAGGGGTGGGAAAGCCAGAAGAAAAATTAGAAGCTCACAGAGGTTGGTTCATGAAGTTTAATGAAAGAAGCCATCTCCATAACATAAAAATGCAAGGTTAAGCAAGCAGTGCTGATGTAGGAGCTATAACAAGTTATCCAGAAGATCAAGCCAAGATAATTAATGATGGTAGATGAAACAGCCTTCTCTTAAAAGAACATGCTATCTAGGATTACCATAGCTTGAGAGGAGAACTCAACACCTGCTTTTAATGCTTCAGAGGAAAGGCTGACTGATAGTCTTGTTAGAGGCTAATGCAGTGGATGACTTTAAGTTGAAGCCAGTACTCATTTATCATTTCAAAAATCCTAGGGTCCTTAACAATGATGTTCAGTCTCCCTACTATCCAGTAATTCCACAACTGGGTATTTACCCAATACAAAATACAAAAACAGTGATTTGAAAACATACATGCACCCCTATGTTTATTGCAGCATTATTTACACTAACCAAATAATGGAAACAGCCCAAGTGTCTATTGATAGATGAGTGGATAGAGATGATGAGTATATATCTATAATGGAATATTATCCCACTATTAAAAAGAATAAAATCTTGCGATTTGCAATGATATGAATGGAGCTAGAGAGTTTAATGCTAAGTGAAATAAGAGGAAGACAGGTACCACCTGATTTCACACATATGTGAAATTTAAGAAACAAGACAAAGAGCGGAACAAAAGAGAGGAAAAAAAACAAGAAATGGACTGAACTACAGAGAACAAACTGATGGTTACTAGAAGGGAGGTGAGTGAAATGGGGGTGAAATAGGTGAAGGAGATTAAGAGTACACTTATCATAATGAGCACTGAGTAATGTATAGAACTGTCGAGTCACTATATTGTACACCTGAAATTAATATAACACTGTATGTTAACTGTACTGGAATTAAAATTTAAAAAAACTTTAAAAATTAGGCTAAATCTACTTTCCCTTTGCTCTAGAAGTGGAACAACAATGCTCGATGTCAGCACATCTATTTACCACATAGTTATTGAATATTTGAAGCCCACTGTTGAGACCTACTGCCATAATAAAAGATTCTTTTGAAAACGCTGCTCGTTGTAATGCACCTGATCATCTGAGCTCTGATGGCAGCCTAGAGTGAGATTAATGTTGGTTTTGTGCCTGCTAACACAAACATCCATTCTGCAGCCCATGGGTCAAGGAGTAATTTTGACTTTCCAGTCCCATTTAAGAAATATGTGGCTATGGCTGCTATAGATAGTGATTCCTCTGGTGGATCAGGGCAACGTAAATTGAGAACCTTCTGGAAATGATTTATCACTTAAAAATGCCATTAAGAACATTTGTGACTCATGGGAGGAGGTCAAAATACCAACATTAACAGGAGTTTGGAAGAAGTTGATTCCAACCCTCATGGAAGACTTTGAAGGGTTCAAGTGAAGGAAGTAATTGCAAATGTGGTAGAAATAAGTGGAAATCTAGAATTAGAAGTGGAGTCTGAAAGTGGTACTGAATTGCTCAAATTTCATGAGAGCATTTGAACCAGATGAGGAGCTGCTGCTTCAGATGAGCAAACAAATTAAATAAATAAATTTTATTTATTTATTTATTTATTTATTTCTTAAACAATGAGCTTCTTGAGGTAGAATTACTCCTTGTGAAGATGCTGTGAAGACTGTTGACATGACCCAAAGAATTTAGAATATTACATAAACTTAGACGTAGGGTTTGAGAGAATTGACTCTAATTTTGAAAGAAGTTCTACTATGGGTAAAATGTCATTGAACAGCATAGCATCACTTGTGAAAGGAAGAGTCAGTCAGTGCAGCAAATTTCTTGTCATCTTATTTCAAGAAATCATCACAACCACCCTAACCTTTAGCAACGACCACCCTGATCAGTCAGCAAGCATCAACCTGGAGCCAAAACCCTCCACCGGCAACAAGATTACAACTCACTAAAGACTCCAAAGATGCTTAGCATTTTTTTTAGCAATAAAGCATTTTTAAATTAAGGCATGTGCATTGTTTTTTAGACATAATGCTATTGCATACTTAACAGACTACAGTATAATAGAAACATAACTTTTAGAAGTTTTTAGAAACTAAAAAATTATTTGACCTGCCTTATTGCAATATTTGCTTTCTGAAATATGTCTATTACTTTATGTAACTCCTCCAATAGCAGCCTTATAAGATAGTTACTATTCTTATCCCCAATTTATTGAGGAGGAACCTGAGGCCTTAAAGAAGTTTCTTCTAAGACATGGCAGCAGGAGACCTGGGAGCCCAAATGAGGAGCTGCTAGAAATGATAGGTAGGAGATCACCTAAGCAGCATGGGGAGCAAAGTTCAGAGTACCAGCTCACTTCGGTGTTCTCTTCCTCAGAGAATGACACTACCATTCAGGCATGCTATGTTTTTTATGTAAGCAGCCCCTCCAGCACATGCACAAGTATCCTCATATCCTATGCATATCAGGTCCTTCAATTCCTCACCATTCCCTAATCTCATTACTGCCAAAATCAGGAGTCCTGTATTGACCCTAATTAACGTGCCCTTAGCACCCATACCCTGTATTACCCAATGCTGACTTTGTCACCCAACTTGAACTACCAATTCCACTAGTCCTCCCTCAACCACCACACTCAAAGCCAATAGATATCCTCCTCCACATACCTGAAGCCTCCTGTAAACACTTACCAGAACTTACCATACTGTCCTCTATGCTTTTGTTGACTTGTGATCTTCTGTGATGGAGAGACTCACCCATTCACTCAACAATTAGTTTCAGAACATTGACTGCGTCCTAGAAATTATGCCAGACTCGGTCACCTAATGATGAACAAAGCACTTGCCTATAATCCGTCAGGGGGACACGCCTCAATCTAATCATACACAAACATGTTCCAAGCAGAAAGTGCAAGTTCAGAAGGAAAATAACTCAGTCTTTGGAGAGGGTGTTATCACAAAAAATCGAAGGAGGCCAGGAAGCCAAGACTTCTGCGAAAAAGTGAGAGGAATTTGGAGATGTGAGGTATAACTCCAGCTAGCCAGGGTAAGAGCTTTCCAGGCAGAGAACCAGCATGGGAAAAAGCCCTGGGCTTTGATCAAGAACTTTAGAGACAGTCACTGTGGCTGAAACCCAAAGAACAATAAGATCATATGTGAGAGGAGGCAGAAAAGATAGGGGGAGCTAAACAGTAGTTCTATAATTGAGCTGTGCATCTCCTGTTCCTAACACAGTTCTTCTTCATTTAATTTGCATATAATTGACACACAGTGTTACATTAGTTTCATGTATACAATGTAATGTTTCAACATGTTTATACATTATCCTAATATAATTCTTAAAACTGACATGTGCTCATCAAATTCTTAGAGAAGGCAGTGATGTGGTATCTGTTGTGGGAAATTGGATGGTAAAGCCAACCTGGAATTTTGTGCGAGAGGAGACAGCATTGAGAGCCCTCTACTGAGATAAAAACCTCCTTCTGTAGTGTCTGACATCAGGTTGTGAACCCTCGATACTCCCACTTCAGACAATGGCAAAGCAAGGCAAATCAAATTGTCTTTTTGATACTGCCGCCTTCCTCAGACACTGTTATCCAGTGTTGCTGTCACCTGAATGTCTCGCCCCCTCTCTGTTGCCAACCACTCACATTGCTGAAAGAATTCTCGTAACCACCCCCAAATCAAGCAAACAACAGCTTCTGATAGAAATGTTCAGTCACTGTCTTTCCATTCTGTTGTCTGACATTAGATAACATTTTAACCAGTAGGTTCTTTATACCAGGAGGGGCATTAGGGCAAAGGGTTTATAACTGGGGATATATTTAAACATGGTGGCTAACTACAGGCTCGTGTTAGTTTATTTTCTTCCTGACTAACTTGTATCTTCTTCAACTCCATTTCCTTATGAACTATGTAGCCAAAAACAAACAAGCAAAAAACTTTCTAAGATACCTCTACCAAAGGATGCCTGACCACCCTGTTCCTGAAATCTGAGGTAGCTTGTAAATTTTAAATGGGTATGTAGGCATTAATGAGTCTACTTTGTGAAGAAGAAGGTTACGGAGAAGTGGTCATTTCTCACATTACCCAGTTCCACTCCCTTCAAACTATTCAAGCACATGCTTTTGAGAAACAATGTTAATAATGTCACATGTACACTATAAAAATTCTTTACTTAATGGCCCTTGTAGAAAAATTAGACTTATAACTACACAGAGTGAAAGTTGTTGAACACGATGTGTCAAAGAACATTAATATTTTCACATCACATTTCACAATATGAAATGGGTACTGTTATCATTGCCCCGATTTTACTGATGAGGAAATCAGGGCTCAGAGCAAGAAGGGGCTTGCCAAAGGTCACACAACTTCCAGACAGTAGAGCCAGGATTTAATTGTGGACAGTCTGATAGCAGCGCCCATGTAAGATTTTAAGATTGCATTCATTCCCAGACATACAGCAGGAACATTTCCATGGCAAGACTGAATCGTGCCAATTGGAACCCATGCATGTGTAGATTTCAACCCTGGTTTTGCCCCTGATGAGTCAGCTTTCATTCAGCATGTTATTCTCCTGGATCTGCAGTTTCCTCATCTGTTAAACAGGGGTGAAAAAAAGTGCAATGTCAAAGAGATGATGAGAATATCAAATGAGATAATTCATAGAAATCACAAATCTGTAATACAATCTCCAGGCCTATTGTGAGACCTCAATTATACTGGCCTTAATAAACTTAGGATTATTTTAAGAACACAATATTAAATTTGTAGTTTCATTAATGAATGTGTATCTGGATTTTGAAAAACCCTGAGTCAGACCTACAGTTTTGATTGAAATACCAATAGTTATATACCTCTTCCTCACTTGATTATCTCCAACCATAGAACAAGGCTCTTGAGCTTCTAAAAATGTGTGCATAGAAACAAAAGCCTGTCTCCTGAGGAGCATGCAGAGAAGAGGCAAGCTGAAAGTGGTGCTTGTTTTCCATTCAGAAGGGAAGATATTCAGGACATCCTCTTCCAATCCTAGTTCAAGTAGGAGAAAACATCATTTTCCAAGTGCCTGTTGGTACACATAAGCATCGGTGAGATAAAATATCTCAATAGACATGATCAGTTTCAGAAAGGAGCAGAGAGTGTCCATTCTGTCAAAGACAAGGTTCATAAGGCGTAGACTGACTTAGCCTTCATTTTAGTCTTTTCTTAGCATTCATAGGAGAGCTGCCTTTTCTCTTCTCGCTATAGACACTCTCTCTAGGTGACTTCATTCATTCACTTTCATGGCTTCAGAAACTTAGATAGTTGCTTTCTAACCTAATCCATTCTTCCAAACTCCAGGCCCTTTGTTCAGAAAATTACTAGATGTCACCATTTGCATTTCTCAAAGACACCCCAATTCAGTATGCTCAAAATGGAGCATACATTTCTATCAGCCTAGTAATGCAAGGATGACTTCCACATCAGTGAATAGCACCTGCACGGCAGTGGACCTAATGTTCATGTCCCCCCAAAGTTCATATGTTGAGATTATAAATCCCAAGGTGATGGTATTAGGAGGTAGGACTTTGGGGAGGTAATTAGGTCATGAGGTGGAGCCTTCACAGTGGGATTAGTGTCCTTATAAAAGAGGTCCCAGAGAGACCCCCAATTCCTTCTACCGTGTAAGGATACATCTACAACCTGGAAGAGGACCGTCCCCAGAACATGACCATGCTGGCATTCCGATCTTGGACTTCCAGCCTCTGGAACTGTGAGAAATAAATTTCTGGTTATAAGTTTACCCCATCTATGGTATTTTATTATAGCATCCTGTAAGAACCAGACATCCATCTGTTTTTTATTCAAGCCAACCTCTTGGGAAACATGTTTGCCTTTTCTCACTTCCTCATGGCCCATATCCATTCTACTGGACTTCCTTGATTCTACTGCCTAAACACCTCTCCAGTCTTTTTCCTTTTTTCCATCCCCATTTCTAAGAACCAGACTCAGGCCATGGTCATCCTTTGCCTTGATTACTGAAAGGTTTTCTTTCTTATTGCCTGAAGGCTCTATCATACCTGACCTTCAGTAACTACTGTAATTCCTCCTGATGGATGCTACCAGTGCTTATTATTCTTCACCATCTGTAACATAATTCCCACTTTAAATTTCAGGTCAATATTATCTTCACTACTATACAACAGATGGTGCGTGAAGGTCTCATTCGGGTTCTACTGCACTGCCCAGCACAATGCCTGGTGTAAATACTCAAATAATGTGTGCCTTTTGTATCCAGGCAGTGGGTTCAGACAGATTTGTGTTCCAGTCCCAGCTCTACTGTGATTCTAGTCCTCAGTTTCCACATTCCTGAAAACAGGCATTACACAGGACAACTTTGTGGTGTGATCACAAGGATGAATTAAGGAAAGGCACCCACAGCACTTAACACAGAGTTATTCTTGATAAATATTGGTTCTAAGAGTCTAGAAGATTCGTAGAGAGTAAAGATCCACCCCCCCACCCCGTCTCTGATGGATCATCTGTGGGACTTTCTACCGTTAATATGGAGAAGAAATAAAGCCAACAGAGCAAGTTTCAGAATTAGACTTGAGTGTGTGTAGTTTATACTTAACGGGACATTCTTTTTTTTTTTCCCAAAGATTTTTGATTTCTTTATTTGAGAGAGAGAGAGCATGAGAAGGGGGAGGGTCAGAGGGAGAAGCAGACTCCCTACCAAGCAGGGAGCCCGATGCAGGACTTGATCCCAGGACTCCAGGATCATGACCTGAGCTGAAGGCAGTCGCCCCATAACAGGACATTCTTTTGGCCTCCGTATTCTACAAAATTCAACTTAAGTATTATACTCCTTTAATTTTTCTGCATGGTGAAAGCAGAGAAAAGATGTATCCTTGTACTTGGTGGGGAAGTCAGACAGTTTTTAACTTCATAGAAGGGGTGATCACTATCAACAAAACTAAATTGACAGCTAACTCTTTTAAATATTTACTCAACCCAAAATAAATAAACTAGAGTTTGTATGTTGTGTTACTGTTGCATTGCTGGTGCTATGTGCTGTGGTAACTTGGGATGCTTCACACTAAGTTAGCTTTTGCAGCAATTAAAGGATGATATTCTGTGAAAGGTTAGCCTATCCCTGGCTTCTGTACTTCTGTGTAAATGTAGCCTCTTCTAGTTATGCACTTGTTACAAGCAACACTTGTTAAAATAGTGTAAATATTCTTTGCTACTTATAAGAAATTGTATAGAAATAGATTCATTCATAAAAACTCATCAAAATGACTGTTTTTAAAGTATGTTAAAGAACTTAACATTACTTACTCCTTTCCTTGTGTTTATATGCTGAGAACGTTTTATTCCATTTTAAGGCAAACAAAAAGGCCTTAAGCAGAAATATATTTTATCCCTGACTCTTCCTATGTTCTAGTGGAGGCAAAACATATGTAAGTATGACCTTTACCCAGAACTTTTGATCAAAGGTAGAATTATTCTGGGTACTCAATGATTATTCAGACAGAACTCCACAAAAGCTCTTGCAGCCTACTGGCTGACTGACATACAGAATTTTGGTATATCTTTTGGATTTAACACCATTTGTCTTAAACCTGTCATTTTTTATTATTTCATCTTGCAGGATCCATAGAATTCAGGAGAGAAGTGTTTAATGCTACCCCCCTGTGTAAACCAAAAATGATACGTCATATGGCCCAAGAAAATGCCCACATTGGAAGGCTCTTTCCACAAACACTGACCCATCCTCTCTGATATTAAGCATCAGAGATGGAGTAACTGATAGGACATGGACCCTGCTTTAAAGACTGAGATCTAGGGGAGGCGCAGTAAACCGGTAATTTCAAAATCGTGTGATTTGGGCTGTGATGGGGATTGGCCCAGCATACTCTGAGAGCGGAAGTGATTGTCTTAACCCATGGTGGGGAGGGCTCTGGAGAGTTTCCCAGCAGAAGTGACATTCACCCTGAGACCTGAATGCATCTAGGTAAGACAATGTGAAGCAAGTTTAAGGCAGAAAGAACTGCACAGCCAGGAGTCTGGAATTAAGAAGGGGTATGATGAATCCAAGGATCTTACAGCAGTTCGGCATACCTGGGGAGGGAAGCACATAGGACAGATGTACAAAGAAGTGAGAGCAGGTGGTCACTGGGGTGAGCTCGTGTGTGCCCTAGCAGCCATGCTAAAGCAGAACTCAGTCCGAAACAGATGGAGTCAGGCGCTAAGGGGTTCGGTGCCCACACATGACGTGGTTGACTTTATCTTAGAGTGTATCATTAGCTAGCAAAGAATTAAAGAAATGGTTTCTTCTAGAACTGCTCTTCATTGTACCTGGGCCCATATTTCTAACTGGCAGAAAATAAAACAAGAAAGGAATGCAGGAAAGGCTACAGGTCAGTTATCATCTTTGGCTTAAAGCTCACTCAGCAAAGGTGCATCACGGTTCTGCTGCCAAAAACTCAGAGAGGATGTGACGCGGGAGGAAGTAACTTGCAGAGAAATGCTTGCATTTAATTAGACCTATGACTGGAAAGCCCTACCTTGTGTGTATTCAGAAGGTCAAGGATGGGATTCCTTTAAGAAAACTTTTGGTAAGTCATCAGGAGCACTATGGCAAGGGGAGAAGTAATTCCACTATAGGAGAAATGTAAAGGACTGGGATTATGTAACCATGGAAGGAAGAGACTCCCCAGGATAGGAAGATTGAAGAACACTGTGCAATGTCACTTAACTGTACCTTAGAATCACCTACAGCAGTTTTTAAAAATACCAATGTCTTGACCACACCTCTGGGCATTTGTATTTACTTGTGTTGGGGGAGGGGTTGGGCATTTGTATTTTCTTAAAGCTCCACAAGGGATACGAAATTGTAACCAGGTTCAAGGGGTAGAGGTATGGGTAGAGCATGGCCCAGAGCATGGGCTGGAGAACAAGGTAGTGTGAGAAATGGCATTCCATTTCTTTTTGGAAACAATTATTTTTGTGCTTTTAACTTTTCATTTATTAACTCTTTATAATGCAGTAAAGGTGACTTACATAGACTTATCTAACATAAACAAAATGTCAACATGAAAGGAATTTAGCTCTTACTCCTTTGCCCTCAGTTGCCTTATCTGTAAAATGGAAAAATAGTATCTCTCTGATAGGATCAATGCAAGGACTAAATGAGTTAAGCAGTAAGGTGATCTCCAAACGCCTGGCAGGTAAGTGTTCAATGAATATAAACTCTTGTCCTTAATCCAGGTGTAGTTAACAGGAGAAGCAAAGACAGAGAGACAAATCACAAGGCATGTTTCAAGGGCACCAATTAGTCTGGCTGGTGCCTCAGGGAGTAATAGAAAAAAACATTGAGTGAGGCAAGTTGGGGCCAAATTGCTTTCTTGAGTTCCAAGCTAATGTTCACATTTGAGCCAATGTTCATTAATTGTCATCTAATAACGTGCTCCCCAAATGTGAGGCAAGCAGGTATATTTTGTACAAAATAGAATAAATCAAAGGGTGGTTTTGAGTCCATTCCAAAACTTGGGCTCTGGTGTAAGTTTAACACAAATGTGGGACCAACAGATGTCTCTGTGACCAGCCGAGATTAGATCAGCATAGAGCTTCAAAAATGAACAGCGAATTCCTGGGTATTAATAATCCCTGGTGCTCAGGGAGACAGAGGCTCATCTTTGTGACACCGTGGCTTTCATTCATAGAGAGAGCTAACTCACTTCTGTTGTCCACATTCAGCCCACTTTATTAGGAATCTCTAAATGGTGCTGAAAATGGTTTCTGTTCTTTTCATTTTTCATTTATAAATATTCTGAAAGTAGATGAAAGGTAACTTACAGGGATGCAGCCAACATAGCAGGGAAGGATAAAATGTAATGTACACATGAAGAAAGTCGGGATCCAGGGAAAGCAAGCGTAGGAGACTTAAGAGGAGGCCAAGGGGGAAGTGAATACATCGAGAGAAGGTCACAGGGACTATAAATATGCCAGCAGTGGGCTACAAATTGGCCTGAAGCCGTCTAAGCCTTGTAGGCAATGCAAAGAGGGAAATGAGAGTGGTTACGAGGTTGAGGAAGTTCCCAGCTTCATCCAGGCAGTTAGGAGGGGAACAACTATTTCTGGCACAAGACCGGAGAGAAGCATTTCCAGGTTTAAAAAAGAGAATCCTATATAAAATAATAGTAATCTACAGCATCACCCCACACCCTAATAGAGTCCATGACACGTAGTGGCTGCTAATACATATTTAGTGAGTGAATGGGGAAGAAGAAAGAAAGGATGGGAGGGCCTGTACTATATATCCCCAAATTCACGGGATGCTTTGCCAACATTCCTTGGTGTGGGCTGATGGCCTCCCACAGTTCAACAAAAGTAGTTCTGGTGGTTGTGTAATGCACAATGACCCGGTTCAGGCGTCAGTACTTGGCTAGTCTGACTGAAACCAGAAATAGACTTGAGTACCTAGAGAAGAGAACAGATTCACTATCCCGCAGGCCAACTTTTCTCAAGGCTGCTACTCTCCACCAGGCATCTCAAAAGACTTGAGGGGCAGAAATCGAATGTTAAACTCCTGTGTCGCTCCAGGGCTTCATTCAGTGGCTTCACATGACAGAAGTTTACTTCTCACTCACATGAAAACTGATTCACAGAAAGCTGAATGGCAGGCGGCTCTCTTTGGTGTGGTGATTCGGGAAACCTTGAGTCTTCTACACTGTAACTCTATCATGCATGGCTACCAGGAACATCTACATCAAGTGGCAGACAGTAGAGAAGGCCCACCTACTTCTTCTCCCCTTGGCTCAGAAATGGTCACATCACTTCTACTCACATTGCAGTGGTGAGTGGTCCCACATTGTTGTAAGGAAATTGGAAAGCAGAGTTTCTAGCAAGACAAAGCAGCCTTGTCTTGGTCATTTCTTTCCTCCATGAAAGAACGTGAAGCTCTGGAGGGCAGCTAAGTATCTCCTCCATAGTACTTCTCTCCAGACACCAAATATCTCACCATATGTAGAACACCCCTCCCCGCAACAGAAGAGTTACCCTAAAGTCCAGAGTCTCCAGGTCATTAGTAGTTTCTTCAGGTCTGGATGAGACTCCTCATTATCTGGCCTCCTAGAAACCATAACACGCCATCCCACCCCACATACCAAATACAGTGTTGAAGCAGGCATAGAAACAATGAAAAACTCCCTTTCAGAGTAGGACAGAGCAGTCACCATTTTCTAAACCTGAAATCCTGCCCTACAGCTATTGTAGGGACACCTGTCCCAGCAGTGTGTGAAAAACATCCTGGTCCAAGACCCTCCATGGCCCTCCTCTGCCCCATGGCAGGTTTTCTTTGTCCACCATCCCCCATGGCCCCATCTGAATGGAGTGCCAGGCAGTGTGTCCTCTTTGAGGCTCTGCAGCATTCACAGCACACATCATATTCTTAGTAACTTGGGGACCCAAGGGTTGTTTCAAGGTCAGATGGCTAGATACTTTTTTTTTTTTTTTTAATATGGGCTTCTTATTAGGGCAACATAGTTCTTTCAAGCACTCAGAAGGCTACTGACCTATTTCTACCTTCTTATAACTTCTACCTACCAGTAATCATTCCCAGTGTTATTTCTTGGAAACAATCCTCAACCTACATCCTTCCTTCCTTCCTTCCTCCCTCCCTCCTTCTCACCTTCCCTCCTTCTCTCCCTTCCTTCTATTTTTTTTTCTTTTAGAGAGAGAGGGGAAGAGAGTATGTAACTGTGTGTGGGGGGTGGCAGGGGGGGACGAGGGAGAGAGAGAATTTTAAGCAGACTCCAATGTAAGCATAGGGCCCCACACGGAGCTCCATCGTGTTGTGATCCTGAGATCATGACCTGAGCCAGAGTGAAGAGTCGGACGTTTAACTGACTGAGCCACCCAGGGGCCCCTCAAGATTGTTTGAGGTCTTTGCTCTCTCACCCTTGTATGCCATGCATTATTTCCACTATTTCACATGACCCTTTCTAAGTGAAGGGAATCAGCAAAATTCAGTCCTTGTTTGGGCTTTCCTTCATGATGTCATGTCGTGAAAAGGTATAGCTCTTTAGTGAAGAGCTGACCATCCTACTGTATTTCCCAAAGAAGATTTGCAGGAATATGAACACTCTGTCATGGATGTGAAATGTAAATTGGTGCTGCTTCTGCTAGCTCTTCTTCGAGAGGACTTTGTGTTCCGTTCCCGCATTTACCATCTGCAATCCTTATCATCTCCAGCATTACCCACTACCTCTGAGCATCACATTTTGTTGTCTATAAAAAAATTCACAAGGTTGTTATTGAGTGATAAATTTATCTCATTTTACCAATAACTTCCCAGTAATTTAAAATGTGTGTGAAAAGTTATCTTGATAACTTGGTTTAGTTTTTGTCATGATCCAATGGTAATTAGACAAGACTTGGACATGGCGATATTTACATCTCTAAGGCATTTCATACTTTATATATATATTTTCATCTTGAGCATTTTTATTTCCTTTACTGTAAAACTTGGTGATTTACCAAGACACCCGCTTAGCCGATGTATGAGTGGTACAGTGTCTATCTCTGCCATTTTTAATTTTGCATTTTGGGAAAGTGATATCAACCACTTCAGTCCAGTTGGAAGAAAGTCTTCTGACAGCACCAAGCAGTGCATAATTTGATCCCAGTTTGTGTGGTGGTTGGCTGTGCACCTCTGTAGAATTTAGCACTGAAGGATTGTCTTCTTTACAAGATTATTGTTTTAATTAATCAGCAAATGAACAAATGATCTATGCAATGAAGTATGGGCAAACTAATTTTCTCAGAGGAATTCTCCATGGATAATTTATATTGAACAAATATATAAATACTGATGCAGTTCCAGACATTAAAATTAGCATTCAGCATGAAAATTTTTTGAAAGGAGTTCTAGCTGTTACCGGGTAGGAGGGAATCCTATCTGGATCAGACATATGGTCCCTGAGGCTAAAGCAGTGGTTCTCAAGTATCAGAATTACCTAGAGGGCTCCTTAAAAGACAGATTTTGGGACCTCATCTTCAAGATTTCGGATTCTGTACATCTAGGCTCAAAGTTGTACATTTCTTTTTTTTTTTAAGATTTTATTTATTTATTTGACAGACAGAGATCACAAGCAGTCAGAGAGGCAGGCAGAGAGAGAGGAAGGGAAGCAGGCTCCCTGCTGAGCAGAGAGCCGGATGCGGAGCTTGATCCCAGGAGCCTGGGACCATGACTTGAGCCGAAGGCAGAGCCTTTAACATACTGAGCCACCCAGGCACCCCAGAGTTTTGCATTTCTAAAATCTCTTCAAGTGATGCTGCTGCTGGTGCTCTCTTGAGATCTCACTTTGGAAACCACTAGCCTAAAGCAGCGGTCGGCAAGCTCCATCTTGCCCCTTCAATCTGACCTACCATCTGCTTTTGCAAATAAAGTTTCACTGGAACACAGCCATGATCACTTGTTTACTCATTGTCTCTGGCTGCTTTCACACTACAATGGAAGAGACGAATAGTCATAAGAGAGACCATACAACGTGCAAAGCCAAAAATATTTACTACCAGATCCTTGGCGCAAGAATTTGCTGACCCCTGGTTAAAGAACAGGGAAGTGAGTGTGTAAGACAATGGCAAGAGACCCGGCCCCTTCCCTTCCATCTGTACCTTTTATTGTGTTCCCTTTATTGCCTTGGAATTAGGTATTAGCTCTGTGCTCACTAATGGCACAGTTAATTATAAAGACAAATCATTTATATATGCCTGTCATTAAAGAGCAAAAATTAAAAGGAATTGAATTACATACTTCAGTACTCAATTTCTGCCATATGGATAGAAGACTTCCATCTAAAAGGAATCACAAAGTCAAGTTTCATCTTAAACTCTTCACTCTTAGAAAAGACACAGTGGAAGCTTAATCTTTGACAAAGGGGCTCAGTGAGTGTGATGAATGGTTTACTGCCGTGTCCGTTTAATTAGACCTGCTCATCTGGACGCGAGGCACGAGTAATGAAACAAGGTGCTCATTGGACAGGAGCACATCATCTCAAGGCTATCCCTACTTGATGAGGTTTTCAGTGGAGTGGTCAGAAGGGAAGGTCTGCGTCACTGTGCTGACTCCTTAGATCTGATCATTGTGTTTTACTTAGAGCCATCAGATATTTGTCTGCTGCACTTTTGAATTTATTCACTAGTAAAGGGTAAGCTGTCAGATTCTCTTGGGTGGTATTTGGTTGTTTATAGTCATTTGGATAAGAAACTCTAAAAGGATTTATATGGTTTTGATGTGATATCTTATACTTAAAAAGTGAGGTTAAAAAAAAAAAAAGTGGGTTTGTTGAGTCTCCCTAACCATGTCTTGTAGTGTTCTTACATTGATGCTTATCAGCTCCAAGACATACCATGGCAGCCTTAAGATACTCATGGTAGAATTATTCTTTTCTGTAGATGAAAAACTGAGCTTTCTCTCTTTTTTTTTTGTTTTAGATTTTATTTATTTATGGCAGAGAGAGATAGCAAGAGAGGGAACACAAGCAGGGGGAAGCAGCAGGCAGAGGGAGAGGCAGGCTTCCCGCTGAGGAGGGAGCCTGATATGGGACTCAAACCCAGGCCACTGGTATCATGACCTAAACTGAAGGCAGATGCTTAATGACTGAGCCACCCAGGTGCCCCAAAAAACTGAGCTTTCAGGAGCTAAAAAGACTGTCTCAAGTTTACCCTACTAGGGAATGCTGTAGCCAGGATTGAACTGTGGACTAAGAACCTAACTATTGGCTATTCCACTCTGCCCATGTAAGTTCCCTCCTGTAAATTTTCTGAATGTGATCATTACATTCCATAAGCATCATTTACTTTGGTCTCATCTGTTCCCCTAGGGAGTTTCTTCTCTAGTCTTCAGAAAATACATTTGCATGAGGTACCTGTGGCCATAGATTCCAAACTCTCTAGCTTTTGGTCTGATTGTGGGCAAACCAAAAGAGTTCATTCCAAAGATACAGTCAATATGTAGATAAATGTAGCTGATAGTTGAAATGTTTCAAAGTATATGTTTTCATAGGGGAATGTAACTCAAAAACCTGGGGAGGCATGCCCAGGCCCATAAACTGAATAATTCTATGACTGACAAGTAATCTCTACCTCTCCAGTCACCTCCGATTAATTGTTAGTGGTAACTGCAGTGCTATGTTGAGAAGAATTTTGAGACTGTGTTCTGCTGTAGAAAGAAAGTCTATTATAAATAGTAATCAGAAGAATCAGCACATATTGCATGACTTGCCGGATACAGAACTGAACACTTTAAATATATAAACTTGATTACTCCTACAATAATCCTATAAAATTGGTACACATGGAGGAACGAAAGCACCAAAGTTAATGAGTTACTTAATTTGCATTCAGGGTTATTAAGTAGCAGAATTGGCATATGAGCCCAAGAAGTCTGCCAGAGTCTGTCAATGGTGTGATCATTGCTGCTAGAGTGAGGCAGGGTGTATATGACAGACCTTGGGTCCCTGAGCTCCTCTCCTAGTGAGGGACAACATAAGAAGATTGTCTCAGGGCTTCTTAATCTGCTTTGTGCTGTGGAGACTTTAACAGTCTTGTAAGATCCGCAGACCCCTTTCTCAGAATAATGTTTTAAATGCATAATACGAAACACATGAGATAACTAAGAAAGTCAAATATACTGAAATCCAGTATTAAAATATTTTTAGAAGTAAATTTGTGCTCCTTTATTAATGCTGTAAATAATAAGATCTGTCCGTGGATCTAAGAGCAGCCATAGTTTGAAATAATGAAGAATATAAACAATATTTCAAATAATCTGTAACAGCTGTGCTGTGATGTGAAAATCTGGGTGGTTTCCACTTGAGACAAAGTCACAAGTCCTTCTTTTTTTTTTTAAGATTTTATTTATTTGACAGAGAGAGATCACAAGTAGGCAGAGAGGCAGGCAGAGAGAGAGGAGGAAGCAGGCTCCCTGCTGAGCAGAGAGCCCGATGCGGGGCTCGATCCCAGGACCCTGAGATCATGACCTGGGCCGAAGGCAGAGGCTTAACCCACTGAGCCACCCAGGCACCCCATAAGTCCTTCTGATTCTAGTGTGGTTTGTTACCTTCTTGCGTAATTGAAAGAGATGCTAAATTTCAGTTAAAGGTTAATGAAAGTAAGGATGTGATTTTTGTTCTGTTGAAGGTCACAGACCCTCTTATTTCCATACACTGAAACTTGAACTACATTAAGAGTAATTCTGATGTTGTTAAAGGATAGGAGAGGTAGAAGTAGAATTTAATAACTTCTTTGTAACTATATAATCTGAATAAGTCTCCCATACTCTCTAAATTTCCTTTTCTCACTATAAAATAGGAATAAACCTCTGTCATACAGATGGTGGAAAGAAAAAAGCAATAACATAGTTGGAAATGACCCTATTAGGTGTAAAACCCTTTATCAGTAAATTCTAAGAGATCTTAATTATTCTTCAAGAAGCCACTGCAAGGTAGTATAAGAATTTGAGTTGCCTGTTACTCAGATTTCATTCATACTGGGAACACCAAATATCTTTATTGACTGTTTCCTGTGTGTCCACACTAGGATAGGGCTCATGTTGCTAAGGTGTGAATATGAATGGAACAAGCACGTTCCTTCAAGATGCTTGAAATCTACTATCGGAGAGACAGACATATCTCCACAAAATAGTGAGGGAAGTACAATGAGAGTAAGGTGCAGGGAGAAGAGCCAGAGAAGACCTAACCACTACAGGAGGTGATGACCAAGCCTTAGGTGTTGAATAAAAGTTGAATAGAAAGAGGTATTAATGGTACAGCTGGTACAGCTGGGGGCAGGGGCGGGGGCGGAGGAAAAGAGGTAGTACAGAATAAAATATGAGCTTATGAATGCAGGAAATGACTCATTTGACCATCTCCAGAGCATGAAGTACTAGAAAGGAGAGAGCTTTTGGAGAGATAAAAGGGAAGAAAGATGGGCCAGAGCATGTGCCTTCTTACCTGCTGTGCCAAGGCTCTTGGACAGTATTTTGTAGAGGACGGGAGACACTAATGTCTTCTGAGTTAGTGATTTACATGATCTAATCTATGTTTTAGAGTGAGATTACAAATCCATGACCTCTGGAAATATCTAGCTAACATATTTGTTTGGACAGTATGTTGAATTTTTAAAATTCCTCCTATATTTAAAAATCAGGAGACTACCCTCCTTCCAAAAACTGGAAAGATACATTATCTCTGAGTTCATATTGTAGATGGCATCTATTGGCCATAGCTGACTAGTGACTGTCCTATTCAGTGGACAGAGGGTCTCCAGGTGGTCTTAGTTCCACCACTCTTTGTTTCCTTGCCAATGTTGAGCCCAAATAGGTGAGGCCATTAATCATCATGCATACAGCATTTTTCCTATGGTAAAGAAGTATTTCTCTGTACTCATTTCTCTGTTGAAAGTAAAAAAGTGAAAGACCAAGAGGACCACGTGTTTCAAGAAAAATGAGAGAGACAATATTTTCTTTCTTATTCTAGCATGCTTCCCCTCACTGACAATACCTGCCCAAGCTTGACATTTGAGTTTGCAGCCCCTCTTGCCAGAGACAGCATGGACTGATGGAATCCTGGGAGATGGATTTCATGGAGCACAGGGAGAACAGGTGGGAAGTTGATATTATCAAGACAAGGCAGGCTAAGAGTGAAAGTTAAAAACTGGTGCTGAGCCTGGAAGGGAGAGGTAGATTCATACAATCCATAGGTGATGGAATCACAGGGTTCATGAGTATTGGCTTGGAGGCTCAGAAAGGAAAAGAATGATCTCTTTGGTTTCTACTTTGTATATGGATGCTGGTCGTGGTTGCACCAACTAAGGGAATAAAAAAGGAAAAGGCAGATGTAGGATGAAGATGAGATTAATTTGGAATATGTTGTGTTGGAGGTAAAGTTGGGACACACAGTAGCAATGTTGAGCAGAAAGTTGGATATGTGAGCATGAAATCAGCAGAGAGATCTGGGTGAAAAGTTTGGATTTAACTAGTCAGCAGCAGATGGTTGGTAGGTGAAGCCATGAGAGTAAATTCCATCACTCAGGGAGAGCCTGAGGTTCAAGAATGGCTCATGGGCAGATGCCAAGAGAATAGCACATTTAAGGACTAGATCCCACAAAATCAACCTGGAAAAAAAAAAAGACAAAATGCAACCAGATAAAAATAAAAAGAATCCAGACATGAGGATATTATGGAGGGCAGAGAATAGATTTTTTTTATGGGATTGCAGAAGGAGGAGAGAGAATCTTAAGCAGACTCTGTACCCAGAGCAGAGCTGAATGTGGGGCTCCATCTCGCAACCCTGAGATCATAACCTGAGCCAAAATCAAGAATCAGATGTTGAACCACCCAGGCACTGCAAAGGAATAGATTTTTAAGAAGTGTCAAATGCAATAAGAACTGAAGAAAGCATGGCCCATTCATTTTGGAAATGTGAAGTTCATTGTCCATCTTAGTGAAAGCAACGTCAGTGAAGTTGTAAGGACAATACCAGATAACAAAAATAATTCACATTGCTGGCAAAGTCCTAAGTGCTTTCATTTTAACTCATTTAAAACAATAACCTTATGAGGTACTGTGGTTTTCCCCATGTTATAGTGAGGAAAATGATGGACAGAGAGGTTACAAAATTTTCACAAGGTAACACAGCAAGTAAGAGATAGAGCCCCAATTTCAAGCTCAGGCAGTCTAGCTCCAGAGTCCAGGATCTTGATTTTATTACTATTCAGCTCTTTTTTCACACTGCAATGGGTAATAAATAGGGTGACCCAGTTTATGCCTATTGTCCCAACATCCTCTCCAAAAAGGAGTACTCTCTAGATTAAGATATCTGATGACCTCACTCACACATTGAATGAACATTCAAGAAATATTGTGAGCCTGGATACCTCTTTGAACCACAAAGTATTACAGTTCATATAAGCTCTAAGAAACATTTGTTACACGTATGCATGAGAAAGTTGAATGTAAGTGGAGAAGGGAAATTGGTACCTAGAATGGTTAAAAACTCAAACATCTTAATAAGATTTAAAAGGATTTGAGAAACTTGTAGGAACACAGAAAAAAAGGTATATGACTGATCCAGTCATGTCTCAAAAGCAGGAGAAAGAGATGGTATTGAAGGCACTCCTACATCACAAAGAAAATAAAGGCTATTATGACCTTATCCATGAATTCATAGTCCTGTTATTTTCTCTCTCCATCTGTATATTCATCTGTAAATACGATGCACACTTACTGACTCCTAATAATGTTCTAAGTGCAGAGAGGTTGACTTGGGTTTATTGTTTTGTTTTTTTTTAGTAGAGTTGACAAACAATGTTATGTTAGTTTCAGGTGTACTACACAGTGATTCCACAGATAAGTTTGTACATTACCGACTTTCACCCCAAGTGTAGTTGCCACCTGTTACCATACCGTGCTGTGCCAATATCATTGACTGTATATTCTTTATGCTGTGGCTTTTATTCCTGTGACTTACTCATTCCATTACTGGAAGCATATATGTCCCACTCCCCTTAACCCATTTTGCCCATCCCCCCACACACCTTCCCTCTGACAATCATTGGTTTGTTCCCTGTATTCATATCTGATTCTACTTTTTGTTTATTCATTGGGTTCTTTTTTCCGATTGCACATATATGAGTGAAATTGTATGGTATTTGTCTTTTTCAGTCTGCCTTATTTTACTTAGCATAGTATTCTCTACATCCATCCATGTTGTCGCAAATGGCACAATCTCATCATTTTTTATCATTTTTTATCATTGCATATATTTTTATTTTTTTATTTTTTATCATTTTTTATCATTGCATATATTTAATTGTGTGTATGTGTGCATAGGTATACATATGTGTGTATGTGTGTATATATACATATGCATGTATATGTGTATACATGTACATATATATACTTATGAAACATATATATGTATATATCACAAAGATGTATATATGTATATTTATGGTATATACATGTATACATGTATATAAGTATATAAGTATATAAGTATAAAAGATTATATGTATACACATGTATACATGTGTATACATGTATACATGTGTATACATATAATCTTTATGATATATATGTATATGTATATATACATAAATATGTACATGTACACACACACAACTTTCTTATCCATTCATCTTTTCATGGGCATTAAGTTGCTTCCATATCTTAACTACTATAAATAATGTTGCAATAAACATACAGGTGCGTATATATTTTGAATTAGTGTTTTAATTTTCTTTGGGTAAATACTCAGTAGCTGAATTATGGGATCATACAATATTTCTATTTTTAATTTTTTGAGGAAGCCCCCTATGGTTATACTGCTGTATATGTCTCCTAAGGCAAGGAAAACAAAAACAAAATAAACTATTGGGACTATAGCAAAATAAAAAGCTTTTGCATGGAGAAGGAAACCATCAACAAAAGAAAAAGGCAACCTATTAGATGGGAGAAGACATTTGCAAATGATATATGTGATGAGGGGTTAATATCCAAATAAAGAGAGAACTTACACAACACCAAAAAAAAAAAAAAAAAAGACCAATCTGGTTAAAAAATGGGCAAAAGGCCTGAACAGACTGTTTTCCAAAGAAAACAGAGGGGTTGACCACAAAAAAGGGGAGGGGGGGAAGCGTAAAATTCAGCCTCTAGAATGGGAAAAGTAGAAGCGCAGATGTACGCTAGTATAAAAATGAATAAAGACACAGGATGGAAAGTTGAGGAAGACCACAGTGATGAATCAGGCTTGCTCTCTGAGGAAGAGGTCAGAGCCATTTGCTGAGAGTTCTACAAGCTAGAGGAGAGAGGTGGAAGTTTGGGACAGTCAATGGCCATGGGGCAGACATTTGGCTGATAACAAATAAAAGGGCAGTTCTGATGGCCTGACTGAGGTTGGAGACCAGCCATTGTATGGGGAAAAGGTGAGTTCAGTGCTGTGTTTGCATCATAGTGTTTCTGGCCACATGTGATGGGGGCATGCAATTGTGAAGCAATCCAGATGCCTTATAAGAAAGTGGTTCAGATGATCACTCAAAAATAAGCAGCCAAGGGAGCGGATAATGAGCTGTGAGAAGATAAAAGGACCAAGTGTATGAGTGCCTCGATGATGGTGAAGAGTATGGATGGTGGGGGGTCAGGGGGAAAGAACCTGAGAAAGCCCAAAGGATAACAGGAAGTGGTCAGAGAATGGGAATTCAACTTCAAGGAGCCAAGTATTCTCTTTTATACCCCACTTTTCATGGTAATGTAGCTCCAGCTATCAGCCACTTCCTCAGCCATGGAAGGCACACTGAACTTGCATTCAACACCAACGCATAGATTTTACTCTCTAGATAATGCCCCACCTTCTGTGTTGACCAGCCTTGTGAGTTTATCATATCCTGTACCAAAATGAAGACTTGTGTTTGGTGTGCCCCAGTCAAAGAGGACGTTCTTGTCTTCCATCAGGGAGACAGTCCTGGGCATGTGTGAAATTGATTGTAAATCACTTGCTTTGTTTTCTACATGCTGAACAAGCCCATTTAACATATTTAATGTATTTTTGACATTTACCAAGTGTCTAGCAAGCTTTGGACAATCATTATTTAAAGCATTTTACTGAAAGTACCCCTGAGTAGTTCCTAAACACTGCATTCTTTTTCAATCGATTCTGAATTTCCCTGAAGAGGGAATTGTAAATGTTGCATACTGTAGTTGTCAATCACAGACTCGTCTACTCTCCTCTTTGAATGATAATATGAATTCATTTGAAACACTACGTGTAGCCAGATACTCATTTTTCCCTCTTACTGCTATGGCATTGCTTTATTTCACTAAGATTGAAAAACCAGATTAATCTCTAGAGACATAAGTGCTCGCTAACCTTGAAAGTTACCCACTCAAGATTTTCAAATTCTTTTTAAGAATGATGGGGTTTGAGTGGGTCAGAGGTGGTGCCCAAAACCCTCTGTCTTGACAAGAGAGCCATTGCAGACTCCTCTCACCCTCATGTAATTTGTGCTGGGGAGTGACAGGTCCTATATTAGGATGTGAAAATGTCTCCAATCAGAAAATACAGCATGTTTCAAAAATGACAGAAATAGTGCATGTTATAAATGCAACTCTTCTTCAAGCCACTTCCATTCTGATAAAAATGCAAGCTATAGTCCTGTCTTTAGTAGCTGGCACATTTTGGATGCCCCAAATGAGAGGATGAGGAGTAAGCTGGACCAGCAGGTGAATGGAGGTATGGAGAGGCAACAGGCATTGTCCATGCCAAACACAAGTACAAATCTCTTTGTCTCCAATTATATTTTGATACATCCTCTGCACAGAATATCAATGCTATCTAATGAGAAAATGTTCAGCTAGGCCATTTGGCAATGGGCAACAGATTTCGTGTAAGCATCTGGCATAGGAATAATTTGACAAACAGCAATATGCCAAAATTGTGTTAGATAATTTTTAAGGAACTGTTTGTTAAGCTGAATACTCATTATTCCTGGGATGTTATTCATCAAACCCATGATTTAAATGACAATGAGATACAAGTCTTTCATCACAGGCAAGGCCATTCACATGCCCCATAATCTTCTCCATGCTTAATCTTTATTGATAAAGATGCAGCAACTTCTGGGGCTTCTCACCTTGGCACTCTGCTGGAAATCTGAACTCAACTCTTGGGCCCATCGGAGTAAATAAAGCTTAAGGAGAAGGACTGAAATGAGAAATTAATTCTTCGCACAGTCTCTGGAAGTAGAAGCAGTTGAACAGATGTTTGTTATCAATGGGGCACGCAGGGCAACTTGTAAATTTATAACAGTGCCTGCAATTGTGTTGTTAAATGAGCACAAGCATTCTGTGACTTCAAATATGAACTCTACTGTATTCGACCCAAGTGCAAAAGAATTGTGGCAGCTTTTCCGTGCTTCCAGCACTTTCTTTATAAGAAATAGGGTCACTGTACGTATTTCATCTCTTAAATGTTCTCTGTCTTTAAACATTTGGTGTTTCATCTACTTTGTTGCTCCTACTAAACCAATTCTATGTACCCCTCGCAAAAAACACCTGGGTCCCTCCTTATTTCCCATCTGTCATCCCTTCACTGGTCCTCATGTTCTTCCCACCTAGAGTTAGATCAGTGTTGGGTGTTTCAAGCAGCCTTGCCCCAGGACTGTGAACTTGACAGCCTATAGCTACATTCCCTCACTGTATCTTATTTGATACAGCCCCTGGCTCTGGATTGGTAGAGGAGTCCATTACCTTCAGACCCATTCCTAAGCTTCTGAGAAGTACTGGAAGTCTTAGGACATCTGGACATGGTGTAAAACCATTTCATCCATCCACACCTGAGTTCTCAGTGGTAACTCTTTGTGACTGTTGTTGCTAATCCATCATGGCTGTAGGTTCAGACCCTTTTTTTTTCCTTCCCTGAGTCCCCACACCCACCCCTGTCCTGCCACTCTTCAGGTTGCATAACAGTTACCAAGAATGTCTACTTAAAATGCTATCTCTCTAACACCACCCCCAGAGACTGTGATTCAGTAAATGGGGGTGGGGATCCCAAAATCTGCATTTTTAGCAAGCTTCCTGGGTCATTCTGATGAAGTCTTCCTGTGAATCATGCTTTGAAATGACTGACCGTTATCACTCTTGGGTAAGGCAATGAATCTATAAAACATGTTAATTTCTGGTTTTATTGTAAGAAAGAGTTGGTGGATATTTGACAGGCCACAGTTACAGTTTTGCTTCTTACCAGGGTTGCTTCTTCAGTCTTTGATCATTTCCACAAGGGTTCGAGGAAGTTAAGTGGTCCATCCAAAGACATTGACTCAATTCAATACTAGGACCTAGGGTTTTAATTCTGAGTTTATTGCCCACTTCAGTCTTCCTAAGAGGCTCTATAGGTTCTCCACCGGGAATAAATCACATGATGGCAGCTACCACTGTGCCATTGCCAGTTGTCTGATGTGCAAACACTCCATAGGCAGGTCACTTTGAGTTGCTGGGGTGAGAATCTCATATGATTGGAATTCCTATATTCAAAGAATTTCTACCTTTTTTTTTAAAGATTTTATTTATTTATTTGATAGAGAGATCACAAGCAGGCAGAGGTAGGCAGAGAGAGGGGGAAGCAGGCTCCCCACTGAGCAGAGAGCCTGATGCGGGGCTCAATCCCAGGACCCTGGGATCATGACCTGAGCCGAAAGCAGAGGCTTAACCCACTGAGCCACCTAGGTGCCCCGAGTTTCTATACCTTTTAAAAAGTGTATAACTACATCTCTAGGAGAGAGTAAATCATGTTATATATATTTACTAATATCTTAGATCAGTTTCCTGGGATACAGATTCTAAAGCAGATGTGCCTGCGGAAGGTATACTGAATAATGGCCTCCGCAGCTGCACCTGTGTGTGTGGTGGGGGGGGGGGGTGACACAGAGTAGCAGGAAGGACATCCTATCAGGATAGCTCTTCAGGATTTTCTCCCTCAGGCAGGGAAGCAGGCCTTTCTCTCCCCATATTATTGAGGGCGTATGACTTGGGGCAAGGAGGCTCTCTTCAGGTGAGGGCAGTTCCCGGTGACCCATCAGCCACTGCAGGAGCTGGGAGAACGAACATCTTCGTCCTGAGTGGGGATCCACTACAAGTAATAAGTTCTTAATCTTGAGGCTAATAAGCTTCAGTGGCATTTAAAAAGAAAAATAAGAGACAGGTCTTAGAATATTAAGGACTCTTGATATTGTTTGCAAATTCATATTTTTATACTTTGATCTTGAGTTCAGAATAAGTGTCTTAGAAATAAAATTTTTAAAGCAGGAACTTATTTCGAACATTTTTTTTTTTTTTTTTTTTTTTTTTTTTGCTTTAGCCTTCTTTGAATGCCCTAAGAGAAGTAAGCAATGATTCGGACTTGAATGTTCTTTTGGCAAAATACAAGTTCTGAGAATTGAATAAATATAACTAAATCCTGGTTCTGAGGACAAAATAAATGGAACTAATACTAGTTTTATAGGAGCTAAATGAAAGTGTTTGCAGTTGATAGATCTTTGAAATGAGTGATAAGATCTTTGAAATGAGTGATAAGATCAATACAGAGAAATCTCATTGCTGCTTTTTCCCTAATTCCCTATTTACCCATATAAGATTTTCATTTTAAGATGCCCCAGTCAAATGTCCGTGAAGTAATATCATCCCCAGTGAAATAAAAGAAAATGATAAATAAAGGTAAACTTCTCATTGTAATCCAAGATTCCTGAAGCTCTGGGAAACAGAGAGGCTGGGTTGTAATCATTATCTCTAAAATCGAACAGTGTTATCCATGTTAGTTTGTTCACATTCACATAATACTTACCCCCCGTTTTGTGGTAAACAAAGGTGCTCAAGACCTTTTTGGGGGGCTGGAGAGAAGAGCAATCGCTCCACCATTTCTGAAATGATTACTTTAGGGTCTTCCCCCCAGTCTCCAAGTGGGTTTAAAAAATAACTATTTAAAGTATCAGAAGGAAACAGGGAATGAAGTTTTTTGGTTTTTTGTTTTGGGTTTTTTTTTTTTAATGTTTCTTCTTTCTACAGTAAAAACTGAGGGGTACCTGGGTGGCTCAGTCATTAAGCGTCTGCTTTCGGCTCAGATCATGATCCCAGGGTCCTGGGATCAAGCCCTGCTTCGGGCTCCCTGCTCAGTAGGAAGCCCGCTTCTCCCTCTCCTACTCTCCCTGCTTATGTTCCCTCTCTCACGGTCTCTCCCTCTCTCTGTCAAATAAATAAATAAAATCTTTTTTAAAAAGTTGAAAAGAAAAAATTGAACCAGAAAGTGATTAGGGTGGTATTACTTAAAATGAAAAAGGGAAGAAACAAAGCATGTGTTTACAAATCTTGGCATTCCAGATTTAGAAGGAAATTTTAGCTCATCCTGCCCCAACCCAGCCTATCTGATGCACCAAGTTTTCCCCTTCTTACATCATAGAAAAATCAATGGAAAGATGATTTTATTTTTCCTTTTGCCAATCCCCTCATGGGGTCTCATTGCCCCATGAATGCAGGATTTTTATTTTCCAATACTGTTACTCAGATCCAGGGAAGAGACAGACTTTTAGCAAAATAAGTTACAAAGTTACAAAGTAGATGCCAGCAGGAACATAACCTTCAGTAAAAGAAGTTGAGCTATATTTTTAGATCCTGCATTCAGAGGCAAGATCTCTGTGAAGGTATCTTTCTCTTCTCTACATTCGAGGATTAAAGCATCCCTTGCCCCTTCTCGGGAGCGGGGCCCAAAAACACAGAGAATGAATATACAACCACACAGATGCCAAGGAAAGAAGAGGCTGGGCTTTCTGTGGCTTGCTAACACACAGGTTGCCAAGTCCCATGGCCAGAGTTTCTGATTCTGGTGGAGCTGGTGTGGGGCCCTAGAAATTTTATTTCTAGCAAGTTCTGAGGTGTTGCTGATGTTACTGGCCTGGGGACTACACTCTGAGCACCACTATACTAAAAACTTAGAAAATTTTTTAAAATATATTTAAAAAGAGGAAGATTCCTTAAAGTGAAAATTTTCTCCAAACCTCAAGATGTAAAACATAAAGAGTTCTGTTCTAAGAGCCCAAGATTGGGAACAGAAATAATACAGATAACCTGGCCAGGATATCCTGAAGGGACCCACACCAATTACATTATATATGTATATGTACGTATGTATGTCTATGTATATGTATATGTATATGTATATGTATATATTCCATGTACAGATTTTTAGCTAGTTGGAATGAGTTATGTGACCCAGTTATTTTTTTCTAACAGCATCCAATCTGCTCTCAGCTTCCCTGACTGTTCTCACTGAGTCCTGGATCTTGGTAGGAGTGCCAGCCTGAAGAGGGATTGAAGCCTTAATCCATACACCTCCCTCACTTTATTTCCATACCCCTTCTGTAACAGTGGTCTCTGTGGTTTTTGTGGAAACTCTAGTGTTAGAGCACAAGCTTACCACAACATATCGTCATCATGTCATTGAGAATGAAAACCTATCTCGTGTATTATGTTCATCTCTTCTCAAGCAGAAGACAGTTGGCCTGTGGTCCCATTTGCCTTTCTTCCACTGGAATCATGGGTAATCTTAGCAGTGCTCTCCTGGGACTCAGGGAAAGACAGGAGATGTATCCTTCTGTGCTGATTTTCTGGTTACTCTTCCCATGACAGAGTTCTGGGGGCACTTTTGGGTGTAATGCAGATGGGTTAATACCTTTGGAGAAAAAGAAATAATTGCCCCAGGAATTGTTTTCTGGGTTGCCAAGGGGAACCATGATAGCAAAAGTGGTAAAATCATACTATGTGGAAGAAAGTTACTGGTTGTGAGGCGTTAATAAGATAGAATATATTTTAGCTGTTAAAGCTACACTTTTGAAGTCTTTGGGAAAATTCTCATTACAATAGCAGATAAAAAGGAGCTTAGGAAATTAGAAGGTTTCTGTTTCATTCCTTATATCTTTCTGTATTTTGAAGTACTCATGAATATATACATATATACAAAATAATTTTTAATAAAATATAATTTAAAAGGAAATAATAGTTAGGTTGCCCTAATAGATAAAAGATCACTGAGAGATCTTGTGGAAAGTTAGATATTCTAATTATTTGTCTCAAATTGTATCACAAAGGGGCACCTGGTGGCTCAGTCATTAAGCATCTGCCTTCAGCTCAAGTCATGATCTCAGGGTCCTGGGATGGAGTCCCGTATCTGACTCCCTGATTCACAGGGGGCCTGCTTCTCCCTCTCCCTCTGCCCCTGCTTGTGTTCCCTACCTCTCTCGCTGTGTCTCTCTCTGTAAATAAGTAAATAAAATCTATAAATAAATAAGTAAATAAATAAATAAATAAATAGTATCACAAAGAAAGTCCATTGTCTTAGAGTGATGGTTTAAGCTTTGGGCTTATCCAGTATGGTAATATCTCACGATAAAAGAAATAATCTCCTATAAGAATAACCATGCCGGGGCGCCTGGGTGGCTCAGTGGGTTAAAGCCTCTGCCTTTGGCTCGGGTCATGATCTCAGGGTCCTGGGATCGAGCCCTGCATTGGGCTCTCTGCTCAGCAGGGAGCCTGCTTCCTCCTCTCTCTCTGCCTGCCTCTCTGCCTACTTGTGATCTCTGTCTGTCAAATAAATAAAATCTTTAAAAAACATGCTTTTTTTTTCAGATTAAATCATGACATATACCCAAAACTTCTTTTCATTTCCTGACGAGCAAATTAAAATTCTATCTCACACACACACACACACACACACACAAATATACAAACACGCAAGCTCTTATTGGTAGGGAAAATTTTACCTTTTGTTATGGGTGTGGCTTATATACCATTTCATGAATTCCAAAATTGGCAAAAGCACTAAGATAAACAAAACAATTCAAAGGGTTTGTTATTTTCAATTTCAGCAGCCTCTATAAGAATATGGATTTAGCTGTTGTAAGCAACTGTTGTCACTCTCTCACTTCTTTATATGGTACCTGCTTCTGAGTTCTTTGGTTTCTTGTGATTACTATAATTTTAGCTGAAAGGGCATCAAAGAGTCTTCTAGCACATGGGAGGAGGGCATAGATTTCGATGCAGGGTGACACATTGACTGAGTCAGCCAGTAAATTAACAGCATTGGAACACCGTTAAACTTTAAACTTAATTGGCCTCTTCTCTTAATTTCTATGCATATAATCAATAGATGCCACAAAACAGTTAAAGGAGTTATTCAGCAAGCATCTATTTCCTGGAGCATAATGGAAATACCAGTTTCATCTCAGAGTTGAAACAAACAACTTGCATTTCAAGTGCAGTTGCTTACAAGATTTTTATCAAAAGGTTTCATTTTGGTTAGTTCTTTGATTAGCCCTTTCTCTTTTTTTTTTAAGATTTTGTTTAATTATTTAACAGACAGAGATCACAAGTAGGCAGAGAGGCAGGCAGAGAGAGAGAGGGAAGCAGACTCCCCACTGAGCAGAGAGCAGGATGTGGGGCTTGATCCCAGGACAGGGATCAGGACCCGAGCCAAAGGTAGAGGCTTAACCCACTGAGCCACCCAGGCACCCCTAGCCGTTTCTCTTGATAAGCAAATGGGAATTTTAGTTCTATAATCAGTTTGGCTTTTTCCGTGGGTTTCCCCCCCCAAGTACCCCTGCCTGCTGAATTGTCTGGCTTATTTTCTTTATATTTGTCACTTGTAAACTCTCTTTCCATCCCAACTTTGAATCTGTGCCCTATTGTTCCAGATTTACACAGAAAAGAAGCCCCCAATACAAAGTTTTAAGCATGGCTTCATACCCAAGAACAAATTCTGCTAGTTGATGTTGGAAAGTATACTGGGTGGTGACCCAATCTGATGAACATTTTTTGGGTGAGATTGACATTTAGTTTTATTTTTCTTGAGCCATTTCTGCTGAATTATGGATGATAGCTTAACAGGCAATTTAGTATAAAGTTGTTTCAAAGCTGAAAAAAAATAGGCAATTTAGTAGCCTCTTGAAGAGCCCTCAGGAATAAGATATATATAGATAGATAGATAAATAGATAGATACCCATGGATATATCTATCTATCTATCTCCATGGGTATCTATCTATCTATCTATATACATATATATAGATATTACACTTCATTTCATAAATAACAACTGTGCTTCACCTGGCCCTTCATAGATTTGAGTCAGCACACCTTTGATGGGATGTCATTTCACTTTTATAGGCAAAGGAAACTTGATTTCATGCCATTTCTGATGGCCAGGCAGGGATGATCTTGAATACCACCAGCATCGCCCAACTTCTGTCCATTTGTTGGACACTTACCAGGTACCAAGTACTGGTCTATTTGCTGGAGCTTTGTAAGTAAAGAAAATGGATAACAACCTGCCTCTCCTTCATGTTGCAGTCTAGTGGGAGTAGAACAGTAAATGAAAATGAAAGATATAAAAAAGTATAAGTGAGATAATTACTGATAGTGAATATACCAAGAGGAAAAGAAAAGCAGGTAAAGGTACAGATTGTTGAAGTGGAGGGAGCTCCTTTCCACTGAACGACCAGAGGAAGCCTCTCAGGGGAGGTACATTTGAAGTGAGAACTGAGTGAACAGGAAGGGGTCCATCAGGTAAAGCCTTATAAGCAGCCATGACAGTGGCCTCATAATCTCCCATGTAGGATTGAGTTTATAACATTTGGAGAATACTCCAAAGTCTCTTCTTTGTGAGAGGAGAGAGTGACATGAGATGTCGGACTGAGGGAAGCCGGGGTCATATAGCACTGGACCTTGTAGGACTCTGTCAGAGGGGTAGATGTTTTCATCCATGCAGAGGGAAGTTTTCAGTGGGTTTTAAGGAAGGGCAGTAATATACTATTTGCTTAAAAAAAAAAAAAAGTTTAGCCAGCACCTGCTGCTTGAGAATAAGTGAGTTGAAGTGGTGGGGCGGCAGGGGGGGTGGGGGAGGGATGGACAAAAGGGAGACCAGGTATCCTTATATCCTTTCTCTCTATCCCCTCAGGTTGTAGTTCTGTGTATTTAAGAATAAACATGGAGCCATGTAACTTGCCAAGTATAAAAGTAAAGGAGAAACTAGACAGATTCTTTAACTGCTGAGGCAGGCATGGTTTCCCCCATCTTCCTTAATCTGTAGAATCCTGATTTGGGCAGCAGTCTGCTCAGGGAAGGGCAATAAATTCCCTAGTCCCAGGAGATGAGTCATGATGTCCTAAGCCATGCACAGTAATCTCAGAACACTTTTGCTGATGACTGGTTTAAAGGAGAGCATGTGGTTTTATTCTAGATAATGGAGGAGGAGATTCTTGGTGGGGTGGGGTGGGAAGGGAAAGGAGCAGAGAGTTTCTTAAACTCCTATAAATATTGCTTCCTGATAAAAATTGAGATAATAGGAGGCCCCTGCCTCTTTATGTCTTAAGCACGATTGGAGATAACTGGCATTACACCAGCAGTCTTATCACTGTACAGAGACCGCATCTAACCTGTGGGGGATCATAGATCAGAAAGAAAGAGCCCGAGTCTATGGACCATCAGAACTGTGGAACCATCCACATCTAGACACTTCTAGTTGTCTTTTATGCTTAAACTAGCACTTTTGATTTAGGTGTCCTATTCATAGTCAAATGCATTCTAATTGATATGCCTGTGTATAAATTTGCTAAGCCCTGTACACTTCTTCACAATTGACAGTAAAATGAGGAGGGAAGCCCAAAATAGCAATGATTTAAACAATATAGCAGTCTGTTTCTCAGTTAAATTCCAGATGTCGATATTCTAGGACTAGAATGGGTCTTTCATCTTGTTCTGTGGCTATTGGTGAACTCAGTTCCAAAGTTCCCTTATAGAACAAGCACCCGCTCCAGCCCTAGCTACTAAGTCCATTTTCCAACTAGCAGTAAAGAGGAAAGAGCGAAGGATGAGGATTTTCCTTTTAAGGACAACCACTTTCACCTACATCCCATTGCCCTTCATCACAGGAAGACTCCTGGCTGCCAAGAAGGCTAGAAAATCTCTTTTGGTTTAAGAAGCTATGAATCCAGTCAAGACTTGGGAGAACCAGTCACCAAAGGAAGATGAAGATAACATATGGGGGGGAGCAGAATTGAATATGGGGGGAGGGGAATTGTAGGCAGTCTCTCTGCCACAGACAGCTGTATCGAAAGACCAGCAATTACTGGTGTAGTGAGCACTGATCATACCGTGCATTGCTATGGTACTAGCTACCACTGACTTGAGTGTCAGGCTCTGCATTTCAACTGGCTGCCAAATATTCCACTTCCTGCTCTATGTCCTGTCACATGGTAGACTTCTGTACTTCCTGGTACTCCAGATTGGGAAAGAGATTGGGAAAGGCATGAGCAAAGTGACATGCGTCACTTCTCAGCAAAGCTTTACCTACTGATCCAAAACTGTACAGAGGTTCTCCTCTTTCATGGTAACTGGCAGTGTTCCAGAGAGTGACTGCTCTGTTGGTCTAATTCCCACACTATGAGCCACAATGAGATGAAGCAGAAACGCCCGCCAAACTGTAGGATACATGTATGTGGGAAAATAAACCTTTGTGTTAAGCCACGGAGATCTGGATATTATTTTCAGGGTGTAACCCAGGAATCTTGACTGACATATATATATAGTCTCTTTAATTATAACAGCCCCAAAATATAAATATTACCATTTCTACTCTTCATATGGCCAGAGAAAGTTAATAACATGCCAAAGACTACACTTGAAACCCTGGATCTCATTTAGGTGTGATACTTGAGTCTTTCTTGTTCTCCATGCTCCATTACAAATGTTAAACTGTTTATCCTAATGATAAATATGGTTGAAAAAACAATATTTACATTTTTCAAGGTTTCCTGGACCCTCGCAGTCCTTGATTTCACTAGTTTCACTAACTTACTGACCACTGAACAGTCATACTAAGAACATACTTATGAGTGGGTAAATAGTCCAAAATCTGGAGAGGTTCATAAACTTCTTATACAATATCGCAAATATTTTATAGGTAGTCTCTGTCTTTTGAAAAATAAAGATAACTGTTACCTTACTGTGATGTCAAGAAGGGATTATCCAGTGCCTCTTAAATTCCCTTAAATTTTCTTCTAGTGTCACAGGACATTGTCACATTTTGATGGTCTTGATATATAAGGTGTTTATATAAGCCAAAAAGTGTTAACATAGGGTTTCAAAAATTATAAAATATTTGAAAAGTTACATTTAACAAGTTTTAGCTTTAAATGCAAAATGAAAGAAACATAGTATCCTGGTGTTATCCACACCTTAATAATGGGAAATATAAAAATTAGTAATTCATGGTAACTAAACCAGTGAGATAGTGATCTAGAAATGGCATAGATGTTTAACTATGCATGACAGATATACTTTTCTTCAGTCCTACCTTGTGCCTCTGTGACTATGTGCAAAAAACTCTCTGGAGAGTCTAAACTGGGGTTCTTTTTATTTATGAGACATGAGTCAAATTCCACCCCCAGTCCCTCAATGACAGGCTTTGCTTCCTGCATTTTGCATTTTCAAGGCTGAGCACCTCTGCTGCTAGCTTGTGCTAGAACAGGAAGAAGGAGATGAAACTCAAATCAGTCACACTGACCACTTGTTATCCATTCCTGTCAAAGGTTTGGCCCAAGAGGGCACTGAAACTATTGGGTAAAATGAAGTTTTTAGATTATCTGTGGATTCCAATTATAGTATTTGTGCTCTCCTAGACCCCTATTACCATCAATAGTGGAGAGTTGGCAATATTGTTGAGATTTATGATGCTTCTTCACTGGTTAGCTACATCCAGTGTGGAGCTCACATTAGCGCTTTTCTATTATCTTCGAATCTGGTTTCTAAGAAAGACATATGCTTGCTGCCTGCATGACTTTAAAAACTGCCAACTCATCAATAGCTCTATCATTTTTAGTCGGAAATGAATTCCACAGTGTCAAATTATTTCTTGTCAAAGTGGTTGATCCACGGGAAAGTCACAGGAGAAAAAAACAAAAGAAGAAAAAGAAGAGATGAACAATGTGTCACAATGGCTCAGACTTCAGTTCTTTTCCAATCACTTGTTTAGGTCGGAGCTGGAAAAGACTTAAAAAGCTAAGAGAGAATAATGCATTTAGAGTATTTTGTTATGTTTTCATTTTATTGGATGTTGAAAGAAGGAATTTGAAAGAAACCGTCCAGAGATTTAATTGCTCTTGAAATGGAAAAGGGGCATGTTAACAAGGGAAAGCCATAATTCATTTGTCATTTCCTGCCAGCTTTCAAGACTGGTTCTCCTGTTTTCTCCTTAGAAAAGTCAGTGAGAAGTGGAGTCAGATGCTGGGAACTTCACTGGCTGTCTTCCAGGCACAGTCCTAGTTTTCTATTGGGTCAGATGTTAAATAACTTAGACTCAAATTCTGGTTCTGAAACTTTTTAGCTGCATAACCTTGAACCATTGACTTACACTACCTAAGCTTCAGTTTTCTTACCTGGAAGATAGAGATAATGACATTACCTACAGAAATCATAGCACCTGTGGGACTGAACTTTAAAAGTGCATATAAAGTCCTTGTGGTAATGGAACTAACTGTTCAGTTCCTTGACTGTGGGGGTAGACACATAAGTCTGTAACATGTGCTGAAATTGTTTAGGACTAAACATATGCACACATACATACATACACACACACACACACACACACAAATAAAACTGTGAAAATCTCAATATGATCAGTAGATTATATCAATACTATACCCTAGTTGTGATATTGTACCATAGTTTTCCAAAATGTTACCATCAGAGGAAACCAGGTAATGGGATCTCTCTATATTATTTTTTACAACTGCATGTGCATCTACAATTACCTCAATTTAGAAATAATAGAATGTGTATAAAGCAATTAGCTCAATGCCTGGGATATCCTAAGTCCCCAATGAATAATAGCTACTTTTAAGCTAAGTGCCCACTTATCTAATGAATTACTTTCACTAATAAAATCGGTTTCTTGTATGGAACACAACATGAAAAACAAAGAATGATATATCAGTCAAGCTTTCAACACAAAGATAGAAACCACTAGATATTTTGATGAGATCTTGAAACCACTCTCGTCTTTTAATATAGGAGCTGCAGGCTTAATCAGTGGATAGGAGGGCTAAGCTAGGGAATCTTGATATAATTGCATACAAGCCAGAACCAATGAGTCCAGCTGCTTTCAGGACCAACATTTTTGATTTTCAAAAGATCCCACAGATGATAAAGTAAGCCACTATCCATTATCTCAGCTACCTGGGAATCCTCGGTAGCCCAGAGGAGCTGTTGATCTGAACTGGCTGAAACTTCCACCAGAGAACAATGGCTTTTATTTCTTGCCCATCTTCCAAAACTCACTCAAATGCCTCTTATTGACTATATCGAACCAGAAAACACATGGGGAATGGGATTCTAATTCTGAGCTTCTTCCCCCATGACAGAGTGGGAGTGTGGAAGGGGAGGGTGAAGATTAATGATGGTGGTCATACCAAAGACAGTGATGCTGATGATCTTGATGCTCGTGACAGGGATGACGGTAATGACTGTGAGTCCGTGACAGACAATCCAGGAGAACTGATTTTTTATTCATTTCATTTTCACTTTCATAGAAAATGAATTTTCTGTTCTCTCTAGATGTGTAAATTGCTAAATGGATTTTTTTTCTTAACTCTCCCATCTATTTTTGTGTTTAGACTTTATCACCAGACTTGAAAGATCTAGTGGTCTTATCTGTGGGTGACATTGTTTCCATCATGAAACTTGCCACCAGTAGCAACCAACTCACCTGTTTAGCTTGCCTACTCCTCAACGAGAATTGACCAAAGATAGCATGATTACTTGAGATGAGCACCCTGTGTCTGAAGTCTGTCTGCCGTGGGAGGCGAGGCAGGCAAGTAACCCCGGGCAAAGGAAATGTTAGTCTAAGATTTGGTCACTCACTTCCAGCTTCCTGCAAGCACAAAAAGACTCTAGAGAGACCTTCTGGACTTTAGCTTACTCCTTCCCAGGACTCCAGTCACTCAATCTGTGACTCTATCTAGTTTCTTATTGTTGTTGTTTATCTTCCTTGAGCTTATCACAATCTCTAATCAGTACATTTACTTGTGTGCTTATTTATTCTTTATCTCCTCTCCATTAGTATGTAATCTCTTCTAAGTTGTTCTGCTTTAAATTGCCAGTGCATGAGAGCACCTGAAATGTGGAAGGTGTGAGATAAATATTTGCTGAATGAGGATAGGCTTCATGGAGATGGTCACTGTGGGCAAAGTGGATTAGCTTACAGCTTCATATGATGTGGTACTTTTGCACCTAAATAAATAAAATGCTAAGCTATCATTGTAAGTCTTGCATACAATTTAAATGCCAAAAACCATTTCCTAGGCATATTACATAGGTGTTTTTTAATCAGAATGCTATTATGAAGATATTATTGTTCCCATAGATAGACAGCAAAACAAAGGGGAGAGAGATTAAGTGACTAAATCAAGGTTGCTAAAATTACTCAAGATATAATTCCTCGGGACTCCTGGGTGGCTCAGTTGGTTGGAGGACTGCCTTCGGCTCAGGTCATGATCCCGGAGATCCGGGATGGAGTCCCGCATCAGGCTCCCAGCTCCAAGGGGAGTCTGCTTCTCCCTCTGACCTTCTCCTCGCTCATGCTCTCCCACTGCCTCTCTCTCAAATAAATAAATAAAATCTTAAAAAAAAAAAAAAAGATATAATTCCTCGTGTTTCTAGAACCTGTATTTTCTCCACTGAGGCTTCTTCACTTCTTTGAAGGGCCTGGGAAGAGGGATTATAATAGGAATGAACACTGTCTACTCATCCATTTGAGAATCTGAGGCTCTGCATTAAGGTTGATTCCCACATCTATGCCCCATTACTCAAAACTATGGTGAGTTGGCTGTGCCATCCCTAGGAGCAAGCCAGAGCTATCCAGCTGTGAGAATTTATCTACAATCCAGAAGCTTTAGAACTTGTTTGGCAGAAGCCACTAGAACCGAGCTCAGTAAGGTATGGACTCCCTGGGAAGTCCTTGGTCTCTCGTGATCAAACAGTTAAATGCAGCTTTCAGAGAGCATGGTTGTCAAGAGAACCAAGAACCGAGTTTATATAGATATATCATAGGTTTGGCATCTCAGCTTCAGAAGTCCTTGAAAATTATTTCCCTGATTATATTCCCAACCATTTCTGTTACTTTTCCACAGAAAGAAAAATTTAGACAGGAGTCATACATAGAAAGGCATAGAAGAGATTAAGACAAAGGGAACCAAATAAATCATCACTAGGATCTGGTCTCTAGCAGAGGGGAAAAAATAGCATAAGAGGGAGAAGCAATGAAAGTGGCAAAGATAACTTTGATTCCTGGGACAAAGTTCTTGCTTATCACATTAGTGTAGCTTTGTTTCTTCCCTACGACTGTGTTTTTCCTCTTGACTATTAGAAACGTGTAGTCTCTCGCAGCTGAGATGAGATCTACTGAACCGATTAGCTAAGGTCCTACTTCCTTATCAAAGAAGTTCTGTTCCTTTGAGTTTACCATGGATGTTGAAATCGAAAATCCATCTTGCTCAAGGTCAGATGTGAAGAGGTTCTGTCCCCAACCTGGAGAGCAACTTTTTAAATATTGGCTTCTCATTTTGAAAGGCTTGACCTTCAGCCGTTAAGTCTGAGATAGCCACGGTCTTCAGAAACCAGCAGCCATTTGACACAGTGAGAAAGTGCTTGGAACCTATCCTTTCTGGCACAAAGGCTATGGAAGAGAAGCATGGAACTCAACTAGTCTTTAAAAATATAGGTACCAGGCACTGAAGAATTTGAGGTAACAAACAATCTAAAGAATTCAGGGTTAGCTATTTAAAATTTACACCTCTTCTCCATTCACTGCGTATTTGAAAGTGTGGAGTAAGAATGATGAATTGGATGACTATGGAGTAATGAATATGAAAATATTCATATTTTCCCATAATTAAGGAAACCCAATACATAGTGTTTCTCCAGATTGGCTTAGAATGGCTTCATAGTTAACACCTGTTGATTATTCGACAGTGGAGACTACAATATATGGTATGACCTAGTACCTCACCCAAATAAACCTCAAGTGGATTACTTTCTAATGTCTGTCTTTTCAAGCTCATAGACTGTTTTTCCCCATGATCAAATGCTTTATATTTTTTAAAAGACTTTATTTATTTATTTGACAGAGATCACAAGTAGGCAGAGAGGCAGGCAGAGAGAGAGGAGGAAGCAGACTCCCTGCTGAGCAGAGAGCCCAATGTGGGGCTGGATCCCAGGACCCTGAGATCACGACCTGAGCCGAAGGCAGAGGTTTTAAACTACTGAGCCACCCAGGCGCCCCATGATCAAACACTTTAAAAAGGAGACATAAAACATAGCAACCTGAAAAAAGTGTTACCAATGTTATAATTATTAACATTTTCAATATTGGGGATACAATGAAGCAAGTAAATTTTATCACAGTAGCTATTGTCTTTTTTGTTGTTGTCTTTATCATTATATAACATACATACTGAAAAGCTGCTGGAATTTAAACTAAGTGAATGTATCCATGTATCTAGCATGTGGTTAAGGAACAGAACATTATCAGCATCCCAGAAGCCCCCTTGTGTTTCCTTTTATCTTCTACTTTCCCTCACATATAACTATCCTGACTTCTAATGCTATATATTAGTTTTAACTTTTTTCTGAATGAATGAAAAAGAGAACCTTTTTTTTTCAGTGAATTGTATACTATTTACTCTTTAATGTCTGTTTTTTAAGCATAATTGGAAGGTGAGATTCATCCATATCATTTGTTTTCTTCTTTCTCGTTGCTGTATCGTATTTCACAGAATGAACACAACACATTTTATTGATTTATTCTACTTTTGATGTGTATATAAGTAGCTTCCAGTTTGGGATTATTTCAAATGGTACGTTTATAGACATTCTCTTACACCTCTTTTGGCAAGCATATGTGAGTATCTCTGTTGGATATAAATCTAAGAGTAGAATTTCTGGGTTAAAGAATATACATATTTTCAGCTTTAGAAGGTACCATCAGAAGATTTTCCAAAAATGTTCTACCAACTTATACTCTTGCCAACAGTGTGTGAGAGTTCAAATTGTTCCACGCATTTGCTAACTCTTGGTATTATCAAGTTTTGGGGGGAGGGGTGTTAAATCATACTGTTGATGTATCTCATTTCATTTTATTTTTTTCTAAGACCTTATTTATTTATTTGACAGACAGAGATCACAAGTAGGCAGAGAGGGAGGCAGAGAGAGAGGAGGAAGCAGGCTCCCCGCTGAGCAGAGAGCCCGATGCGGGGCTCCATCCCAGGACCCTGGGATCATGACCTGAGCCGAAGGCAGGGGCTTTAACCCACTGAGCCACCCAAGTGCTCCTCTCATTTCATTTTAATGTGAGTTTTAGAATTTGAGTTTAAAAAATGAGGAATATGGTCTGAACAGTTCTACTAATGGCTTGGGGATCATTCATCTAGTCTTGGATGAGACTTGGATCTTGTGTTTCATTTACCAAAAAAGGGGGGCACTTTTTAAATCACAGAATTTTAGGAGGACTCTTGGAGATCAAGACTGAGGTTGGTCCTTGGAGGTATGAGCAAACATAGTCCCTGTGACTCTTAAGTTCTCACAGGTCACAGCGGCAGCGCTTGTTCTCTCATTAGGTACTTCTAACTTTGCTGCTTTTTTTGTTTAACAAATCAGAACATGGCGTGGCACGCTGACAGAAGAGTTGAGGAGAATTCTCTGCAATGTTTACCTTGTGGTCAGGACACCTGTGCATAGTAGGTGGTCTGCTTATGCTCCTCAGCAAAAGGGTCAATGGGTTCTTCCTAACTAAGAGATCTGCAAGCCTTTCAGCAATCCCTGTGAGAAAACAATCTCTAGAGACTTCTATGAGCTGAAAAGGAAATAAGAAAAAAGACAAAAATTATTTTCAATAAGACTTAGAGTCTGAGAAACATGAAACCCTCCTTCAATGAATATTTATCCACTTTCCATAAGAAGCTAATAGCTGAGATAATCATTCTCCCTTCAAATTCTAGAATCATATCTGTGCCATGGTAGTTTAGAAGCTATGAGAAATGATGAATAAATATAAGTTTGTGTAGATTGAACCTATCAATTCTAAGACATTATTTCAAATGGCCCTCAACTTCTGTTCCACTTTGAAGAAACCCCATTTTTTTTTCATTTACTTAAGGACAGCCCAAGCTCTAACATGCAACTGCACAGTGATTAAAAAGTATTATTTAAATGAGTGAATGTTTTCTTGAAAAATGCATAAAAGCATCATGTATGCGAATCTTGAACTCTGTAGTTCCACATTCTAAGAGAAAAAGAAAATTCTAAAAAGAAAATTAATTTTATGATACATTTGAATATGTATTACCTCATAGCAATCACGTATGCAATTAATATGTGGCATATGAATGTATATATGTATATAAATATATTTAAGAATATATATTGCTATAAGCTAAAAATGATAACTCCATACGTACATATACACTTATGTGCTGGTGCATATTGATATGAATACACATATTTCTATTCCCTGTAAAAATGATAGATCTCGGCACTATGATATATTTTTCTCTCACTTCTTATATTTTACAGTTTTTCAATGTCTTCAGTGAGAGTTCTACAAGACTTTCAGGAATCAGTGTCAGTACATCTCTCTTATTTTTGGAAATGGCTACAAAAGATGCCAATACAAGCACATACCATAATTCAGCTGAATATTCTCTTTTTAATGGGTCTTTTGGTTCTTTGCTGTTTTTTCCCCATTAATACAATGCTGAAATGAGCATACATATTTAATATCATTATTTAACATGAGACCATATTTGTAGGATAGATTCTGGAAAATCTACATGCTCTATCAGACAGGTAACATGAATTCTGAAAATATTTCCAGGCTCTTTTCATATGCTTGTCTCTGCAGGGAGGCATGATTTAAAAACTCCACCCAAATAATGGGCACCTGGGTGGCTCAGTCAGTTAAGCATCTGCCTTCAGCTTAGGTCATGATCCCGGGGTCCTGGGATCAAGCCCCGAATCCCAGGGTTTTGGGATCAAACCCCACATCGGGCTCCCTACTCAGTGGGGAGCCTGCTTCTCCCTCTCCCTCTCATTCTGTGTGTTTGTTTGCTCTTTCTCTATCTCTCTTTCAAATAAATTAATCTTAAGAAAGAAAAAAAAACACACCTCCACTCAAATAATAGAAATTAAGAGCAGGGAGGCATTGTCATGACCAGAAGAAGTAAGTGATGCTTCATAGGCCAACAATAACAACAACAACAACGAAACAACAGTATGCATCCATACATACACACACTGACATTCACACACAAGACACATACACAGACTCATAAACACACATCTCCTCTTTCAAGAGGGGCCACCAAATTATTATTTGCCCCATTTTCAGTTGTGACATTAGTTAACCTGGTGTGAAACAAGTCATTCACTTCTCTGGTCTCAGATTATCTCAAAATCGTATCAAAGTAAGATGCTTGGCTTTTATAGTGTGGTTTGGACACCAGCAGCATCAGCATCACCTAGAAAATTTTGAGATATGTGAATTCTCAAGGTGCGCTCAGGACCAACTAAGTCAGAAACTCTGAAGGAGGACCCATTAACCTGTTTTAACAAAATCCTCCATGTAATTCTGAAGTCTCCTAAAGTTTCAGAACCATCGACCTAAATGATCTGGAATATCCTTTCCAGCTCCTATGTTCTATGAAATTTTCAAGTCCTCAAGACCCTAGGTATCTCATTTGTTCCTTTTAGATCTGGAGATTTTTGAGAGCAAGAAGTGGGCCAGAAATCCAGTTAATGGTCAGTAACTGTTGCTCCTCTCAGCAAATAATCAGGGCAGTGTAAGAATACATCATACACGTGGCCACCTTATCAACAATTATCTTTTGAAGCTAAATGATTGAATTCTAATATTTTATTACTAGATCTGATATTTACTCTCAGACCCTGTAACAACAAAGCCATGAGCTCTGTATTCAGCTCATGAGCATTACCTGAAATGTGACTTTATTGGGTGCTGTCAGAGAAATCTGCTGAAACCTTATCATAGTGATAGACTTTTGGGAGTCTATAAACACTGGGTGCTTTAATGTATTCATTTTCTGAAGAACATTACTATAAACAAGTGATGGTTTGCTCAAATTATTAAAATGAACGTAAGCCTGCAATCCCAAAGTCACTCATTTGGGCACATAAGAGTTTTAGAAAAATCGGGTCATTTCACAAAGCCCTTTTGACCCTATCAGTAATGCAACTTTAGAGGTAAGTATCTGTTCAGACCTAGATTCCACCCTAATGCACTGCATAATTTGGACAGCTTGCTTAACATTGTTGAAACTCTTTCTTTAGCTCTAAAAAAAGAATATCACTTACCTGAAGGGGTATTGAGAGGATTCAATTTGTTAATTTCTATAAAGTAGATAGCACAGTGTTTAGTTCGTAAGCAAGTATCAATAAACAGTAGCTTTTTAAATCCGTCTAAGCTTTGGATCAATAATTTAGAAGTTTGTTTCCAGACGAGTGATTCAGAGAGAGAGAAAGAATTTCTAGTGAGTCAGAGAGAGAGAATTTCCAGTCCCTTCACCTCTTTCCCTTCTGCTATGGTTCTGACCCTCCTGTCATTCCTCTTCATTTCACTCTGGAAAATAATAAGGGTCTTCTAGCTGCAATGTTTCCAAATTAATCCTACTAGTCAGTACAAGAGTAATCCACCTAAAATGTACCTTTGTACATGTATGCTTTACTCAAGAAAACTGCATAAAGCACATATTCATAAAAATTTGTTCAGCATGTATTAGGCTTCTGCTGTATACCAGGCACTGTGTTTGGACCCTGTGGATACAAAGAGCAAAGTCCTGTTTCAAGAAGCTGGAAGCTTCCCAGGAGAGAGGCCAGCTAACCACTTATTACTATGTGCTGATATAGAAGAAAGCCCAGGATTATGGAAGACCAGAATGGGTATAGGACTCAGCTGGAACAGTGGTGAAAGAATCAGTGAGGACTCCAAAAGAAGATGTTGGGATTTTCACCAAGACTTAAAGGACTGGGCAGCAGATAAAAAAATCCATGATTTTTATCATATGGTTTTCATTTCTTGATTCCCCCATTACAAGGTCCTGATTTTCTTTAGAAGATCACTTTGCCAACTTTCTACCTTCTGGTAGAACTGTCTGCAGACCTCATTCAGCAGGTTGACAATCAGCCTAGTTCTGAACCAATTAAAACAACACATTCTTTGGCCACAGTGATAGGTTCAAGCATGAACATACGGCTCAGCTGGAACCAATTCAGTAACAGTCTCCCTGGGACCTCTGGAACTTTTTAGTTTGGGGAGATCTTGGAAGGCTTCTTGTAATCTAAGTGGAAAAATCTGCCTATAACTGGAGCCAAAACAGAGAAGGAGGAACAGAACAATGGGGGAAAAACCAGATCCTGTGGACATCATTTAAACCCCTGGATCTTGTGGTGACCAAAGTTATTCCTTGTCCAGATTATTTAGTTAATGGAATTGCTGAATTCAGCTTCTTTCTTAAACAGGTGCAGTCATTTCTGTTGTCTCTTGCAATGAACATAGGGTATTGCAGCATGTTGGGAAGAAAGATGTTTCCAGCCAACGAAACAAGTACAAAGGTGTACCCCTGAGGGACGATGTGCAAGCAGTTCTCAGCATGTAGCCTAGTTTGGCTGCAACATGGAATGGGACAGAGAAGATCCTGGTGAGACAGAGAAGGCGACTCATAAAGGATCTTGCATAACTTTTTAAAAAATATATAAGAGGTTGACATACTGTTTCTATAAAGGACTAGATAGTGAATATCTTCAGCTTTGTGGGGCAAGAGGCCACCTATGGTCTCTCAAAAATATTCAACTCCTCACTTGTAGCACAGAGGCAGCCAATAAACAATATGTAAGCAAATGCATATGGGCTCTACAAAATGGGAGACATATGGAGGCCAGGGGGAGAGTTTACCTGTTGTCCTTGGTTTACCGATGCCTGATTTATCTAATGCTTCATGGGTACAAACTCATTCAAGAATTGTCCATTGATCTATTCAGTGAAAATTTGCTGAGCACTTGCTGCACAACAGGCTCTATATGTTTGTAATCTGTACATGTAAAGCTACATCTAGTGCATACATCACCCTGTTTTTTGTCCCAGTTGACATGAGTTGGAGATAATTGGAGACCAACAGGACAATAACTGGTTTGGGAAATACCTCTCTGAGAAAAAGGTTCTTTGGGGCTGAGACAAGTGAATACCCAGGAGAAAAGCCTTCCAAGAAGAAGAAACAGCCAGAGCAAAGACTTTAAAGGGAGAATTTCTTTCATATATTTTAAAGACACCTAAAATATCAGTGTGACTGGAACCTGAGGTTTATAGAGGAGCACAAGAAGAGGTCAGAGGGCAGGCCACTTAGGGCTTTATAAATCATGGTAGAAAGCTTGGATTTTACACCATGGGAAGCCATTACAAGATTTTCAAGGACCACAATCTGATATTTTATAATAGTGCTGTCCCATAGAAATATGTGAATCACACATGTGATTTTAAATGTGTAGTAGCTGTTAAAAAAAAAGTAGAACAAAACAGGTGAAATTAACTTCAATAATATTTTTTCTTTAATACAAATGCATCCAAGATATTATAACTTGAAAATTTAATCAATATAAAGAGTATTAATGGGATGTTTCACATTCTTTTTTCTTTGTATTAAATCTCTGAAGTATAGAGTGCATTTCACACTTAAGAGTGTATCTCAATTGGAAGTAACCACATTTCCAGGGTTTCATGGCCACCTATGTTTTGTGACTACCCTGTTGGACATTGTTGTTGTAGAGCTCACTCTGCTTTGTAGGGAATGGATTCTCCAGAGTTAAGGATGGAAGCCAGGGGACAAGCTAAGAGGCCTTAGCAGTGGTCTAGATGAAAGGGGTTGGTCCAGGGTAAGAGTAGCAGAAAGAGATTAGTTTGGAATGTGTTGTGGAGATAAAATCAGATGAGTTGGATGTGAGAAGTGAAGCAAAGAGATGAACCAAAGAGGATTTCCATGGGTGGGCATCAACCCCTAGGTTGTTGGTTCCATTTTCTGATTGAACTAACCTAGGAAAGAACTAAGCTAGGTGGAAGCAGAATGAGAAATTGGGTTTCGATATATTAAGTTCGAGATGCCTATTAGGTATCCAGGAAAGCAGTTAAATAGGGTGGTTCTGTCTCAGGGATCCATCATTAATCTTATAGGCAGAGATAGTTTCTCATATTTCAAAATCTTTGAAAAAGCAAGTTTTAATCTACATATGCTTGGCCCACATTCTCTCCTTCTCCCTTCTCCTCCTCCTTTTTCTGAAGAGATTGATTTCACTTTGCATGAGATGCTACAGTACTTTCCATTTAAATAGAAACCTCAAATAAATTGGATTTAAAATCTTTTCAGGAAAAAGGAAACAATTTGCTTGCTGGGGTTTAATTTCAAGGCAAGAATCATAACCAGGGCTATTTTAACCCATCTTTTGATTACCTTCCATGGCGGTTCATGCTCTTGCAAAGGTAGAGGGATTATTGGAATTTCAAAGAGGTAGATGTGGCAGTATCTGCACAGGCAAGGAAACCATGAAAGGGCTTATTGCTTGCAGTCCCCAGCCCTCAAGCCTTCTGGGCTTCTAATCCACCAAGACTGTCTTTTCTCTTCTTAACGATTTCCACAGCTACAGGCTACAGAATCTCTCTGGTAGTCAGTGCCAATACTTTATCATACACAAGCCAGCTGGGGAAGAAGGGTAAATGCTGTCAACTCGCCAGCTGGCTTTACCAGATGTTTCACTGATTCCAGCCAGTTGTTTCCAAAATAACCACTTGTTTGAATTAAGCTGCTCTACCCCAAACCACATTACACACAGAACAGTGGCATGAATAAATATGAATGTTTTTCTAATTGCCACTGGCTTCCTTAGAGAATTAGGAAAAGCCTATCTGTTTTCCCCCCTACCGGCAAAGTCAAGGTTTAGATAAGGTGGGTACGTGTGATGGAAAATTACTGAACCACTCTTGGTACAATAGAGAAACCCAGTCTATACTTAACATATTTATGGGGCACATCTGAGATATTTTCATTCTTTTCCTTTTCTTGGCACTCCAATAAATGTAAGCAAATTATAGTTATTATAATAGATTTTGTGTCTACCTAATAAGGAATTTTATGTCCACTCAACTAAATTCAAGTGCTCAGGGGTGCCTGGGTGGCTCAGTGGGTTAAAGCCTCTGCCTTCAGCTCAGGTCATGATCCGGGGTCCTGGGATTGAGCCCCACATCAGGCTCTCTCCTCAGTAGGGAGCCTGCTTCCTTTCTCTCTTTCTCTCTCTCTCTCTCTGCCTGCCTCTCTGCCTACTTGTGACCTCTGTCTGTCAAATAAATAAAATCTTAAAAAAAAAAAAAAAGAAATTTTAAAATTCAAGTGCTCAGTTATTTATTCAGATGATGCCACTCCCCTCCCTGGTCACCTGTCTGAGGGTAGTTCACCACTGGTTAGCGCGCTGAGTTACAACTGAGTTACAATTTTTAGAAAATTTTCATACTGAATTGGGGAGGGTATGTGCTATTATGAGTGCTCTGAAGTGTGTAAACCTGGCGATTCACTGACCTGTACCCCTGGGGCTAATAATACATTATATGTTTATAAAAAAATTTTTTAATTATTTTAAAAATAAATAAAAAATTTTCATACTGACATGAACATTTTGCTACAGTAAAATACTAGTGTTAAGATTTAAGTGGAGAGATGGAAATCACTGCCTTCACTCCAGGCACTGGTTGAAAAAGTTTAACCTTTAATCCCATCAAATTTGGTAACATGGAAGCCCTTCCTTTATCCCTATGTTGTTAAAATAGATTTCAGCTGCCTAACCATTAGTAGCTAAATAAAAGAAATAGAAACCAGTATTGGGGGGATCATTGCTTTGTTTGTTTACATTAGACCAGTAAATGAAGGTATTGGGAAAACTGGATGATAGTTCTTCGTTTTGCCTACCTACTCCTTTTTTGAATTTTAGATTTACAAACTACCAAGCAGGGCTGGCAGTCTGCAGTTCATTGTGGGTCTGCCCACTCGCTGTGGTCTGAAACACGTCACTGTTCACAAATTCATGCCATTTGCCTACCCCTGGGAGCATTTCCATTTGTAGTCCCTAATCTACACCATGCCTTCGCCATAAATAAATCCAGAGCTTTTTTTTTTTTAAGATTTTATTTATTTATTTCACAGACAGAGATTACAAGTAGGCAAGAGAGGCAGGCAGAGAGAGAGAGAGGAGGAAGTAGGCTCCCTGCTGAGCAGAGAGCCCGATGTGGGACTCGATCCCAGGACCCTGAGATCATGACCTGAGCCGAAGGCAGGGGCCCAACCCACTGAGCCACCCAGGCGCCTAAATCCAGAGCTTTGAAATCAAACAGACGCAGTTCAGAGCTGCCGTTTGCCAGATCAGAGCTCTGCAAAAAGTTTCTTAATCTTTCCAGGTCTCAGTGTTCTCATCTATACAATGAACATAACTCATCCTTCTAGTAGGGTCGTTGTAGAGTAGTTAATGTAAGAGATGATGCATTGTACTTACCCAGGATGTGGCAACGTAGCAAAGCATCCAGGGATGGCGGCCTCGACCTTTGTTTGATATTGTCAGCCTAGCAATAGTCCTTATAAAAAGGCAATTGTTATGTTAATGACCCAGATGTCTTGGTATCTGGGCATTTGGATAACTGAGTAACCTATTTCTCATCTGTCTGCTTGGCCTCTCCTCATCATAACCAGTGTTTACACTGCTTTTCAGAGGCAATTTGGCATCACCCCATGGGTTGTTGATGTGCTTATTTTTGAAACCATTTAACGCTAAATGTGAGTTTATTGGGATGCTTTATTTCCAGTAAGTTTTGACAATAAACCAAAGACAAAATGAAATAAAATACAAGAAATTATAGCCCTTTGGGATCAATTAACCCAAGCAAGGTCATTCTAAAACTTAGGAAAAGATGAAAATGTTATGAGGGGTCAGAGAGTGTTTGAAAACTCCAGAATTTAATTGCAAATCAGAGAGAATGTCAATCGCCCAGAAATGTGACCTAAATCCAAAATATTACAATGTCAAGAAGGTTTGGGGAGACTAGGTGGTACTCTACGGCAAAGTTCAGGTGGTTCTAATTACAGTCAGAAACAGCAACATTTTTTTTTAAACCATAATGTGAAGTTCTCTCATTGTTTGAAACCTCTAGGTTTGACAAAAGAAAAAAAGAAGTGTTTGCAGTTTTAATTTTTCGCAGGCAGTTAATTCTGCTCTGTTATCTGATTCACAAATTGTGGCATATTTGTGGAGGTGGAAGTATACATTTATCACTCTAAATGTTGAAACTTCTGTCAGTATCAGACTGTTCTCTGATTACCTTCAAAAAGGTAAATAACATGATATATTATAAATTAATCTTATTGAAACATTAGGGTCTTGTGGATGTTTCTGCTTTTTCTTTTCATTGGTATGTGTCAGAGAATCTCCACCAGGGAAAAAATGTGATTTAATATTCACAAGACTGAGTAAGTAGCCCAGATCTCCACTTTGTGGAGGCCCCCAGCCCATTGATCATCAGGGACCAGTACAGACAGATACGGGCCTATTTCAGCTCATGCCAATATTATAGATAGAAGTCAGTATTTCGGCCTTTTAAGGATAAAAAATTTAGAACCCCATCCAGCTCCAAATCCAAGTACTACAATGGCTCCTGAGCAAACTCCCTGAATTCCTTGAGCCTCATTGTTTCCATCTATATAATGGCAATAAAATCAAAGGGTTTTTATAAAGATTAAATCAAATGTTCTTTATTTATTCATTCATTGATTCATTCATGGACACTTCGGTTGTTTCCATATCTTGGTTATTGTTGCAATGAACATAAAAGGGCAGGTATCTTTTTAATAGCCTGTTTTTATTTCCTTTGGGTATATACCTAGAAGTGGAATTGCTGGTTTATATGGTAGTTTTATTTTTATTTATTTTTTATTTTTTTAAAGATTTTATTTATATATTTGACAGAGAGATAGAGAGCATAAGAAGGCAGAGCAGCAGGCAGAGTGGGGAGGAGAAGGAGAAGCCCAACTGAGGGGCTCAATCCCAGGACCCTGGAATCATGACCCGAACCAAAGGCAGATACTTAACCCACTGAGTCACCCAGGTGCCCCTATTTTTTTTTTTTTCTTGAGGAAGCTTCATAGTTTTCCATAGTCACTGTACTGGTTTGAACTCCACACCACCAACAGAACACGGGGTTTCCCTTTTCTTTACATCCTCACCAACTGTTGTTATTTTCAATAATAGCCATTCTAACAGGTGTATGGTGATATCTCATTGTGATTTAGATTTTCATTTCCCTGATGATGAGTGATAGTGAGCATCTTTTCACGTGTCTGTTGGCCATCTGTATGTCTTCCTTGGAGAAATGTCTATTTAGTTCCTCTGCCCAGTTCTTAAATCAGAATATTATTCACCCATGAAAAAGAAGGAAATCCTGTCATTATACTAAATGAGATAAGTTAGAAGAAGACAAATATTATATGATTTCACTTATATGTGGAATCTTAAAAAGCTAAACTCATAGAAACAGAGAATAGAAAGGTGGTTACCATGGTTTAGGAGGTAGAGGAATCGGGAATATGCTGGTCCTGGGGTATAAACTTGAAGTTAGAAGATAAATAAGTTCTGAGGATCTAATGCCCCACATTGTGATTATGATTAATAATCCTGGATTGTGTATTTGAAAGCTGCTGAGAGATTTCTCATCATAAAAAATAAATGAATAAAAATAATGAAATAGGTGATGTGATGGAGGTGTTTGCTAATTCTATGTTGGTAACAATATTACAATACATAAATGTATCAAATCAGAATGCTGTATACTTTAATCTTACATAATATCCATGTCAATTACATTTAATAAAAGATTCAATATAAGATAATTAGCACAATACCAGCAATATGGTAAGTGCTCAGTATATGCCATTTGTTTTCTCACTATTATTAGAGCTACCAGAACTATTGCTATGTATTGATTGCCTTTCTTTGCCTCATTTTCTTCATCTCTAAAATGGGATCACATATCTCATTGGGTCACTGTGAAGATTAAGTGAAAATGCATCTCTGTTTCAATTGACGCTGCCAATAGAACTAACATGTATTGTGCACGTAGGGATTTGACAGACTCAGGACGTGACCCTTTACTGTCATAATGTCACGTAAGTCCCACAACTTCCATATGATTATGCCCCATTTAAAAAATAAGGAAATTGAAATTAAGAAAGAATTCAGCTAATTTCACTAAGTCGCATAACCAGTGGGCAGAAAGGTTGAGATTTTGACTCTCACATATCCACTTCCAGTTCTCACATATTTATCATATTTTAAGGATTTACACATTTAAATTGCCCTATACCTAGGAAGGTAAATGGAATAAATGTAATAAGCTAGACAGAGATGATGGCACTAGGGAGGGACCAGCCTCATGTAAATGGGTAACCAACACTCATTATCACCATGAAAGATCAAGGATCCTTCAGATCCTATCAGATCTGTGATCCATCAGGAAGAGTCTGGAACCCAGATTTTGATATGAAATATCCTAATTATTAAATGGTTATGGCTAATTTATTTGTAAACACTGACAGCAAACTGTACATAAATATATGTGTGTGTATATATGTGTGTATACAAACATATATGTATACATGTATACATACATATACATGTATATGTATATGTACATATATACGTGTATACATACATACATATTATGTGTATATATATATACACGTATATATATATATGCCAAATTCTGATTCTTTATTAATGCTGATTCTTTATTTTTTCCCCAGAACAGTGGTTTTCAAAGTATAATCCATAGACTGTTGATGGTACCCTAAGACACCTTTCAGGGAGGCTGCATGTTCGAAATTATTTTCATGATAATAACTAAACAATTTTTTTCATTGTGTTAACATGTGCACTAATGGTGCAAAGGCAGTGGTAGATAAAACTGTTGTTGCCTTAGCATGAGTTAAGGCAGTTTCACCAAAATGTACCCATGACTATTGTTTTATTCACTGCCACATACAGTAACATAAAAAATGTCAGTTTTACCTAAGAATGTCACTAATACAGCAGTAAAACGTTTTCATTTCTTTAAACATTTAAGCATACATCTTTTAATAGTCCATGTGACAAAATGGTAAACTCATGTAAAATCCTTTCTTATAGGAGAAGGGCTTATATATCAAATGGCAGGCTGAACTAGCCACTGTTTTTATGGAACATCATTTTTATTTAAATAGAAAGTTGATAAACTATGTTTATTTAGAATTCATATTTGGCACACATTTTCTCCCCCCCCCAAAAGCCTGCGACTTCCAAGTAAAGAATTGATAATATTTGTTACCAATGATAAAATTTAAGCTTTCAAGTGAGACATTAAAATTTTGGGAAACTTTGGGGCACCTGGGTGGCTCAGTGGGTTAAGCCTCTGCCTTCGGCTCAGATCATGATCCCAGGGTCCTGGGATTGAGCCCCGCATCAGGCATTCTGCTCATCAGGGAGCCTGCTTCCTCCTCTCTCTCTGCCTGCCTCTCTGACTACTTGTGATCTCTCTGTCAAATAAATAAATAATCTTAAAAAAAATTGGGGAAACTTTAACTTGATAGATCCCCATAAAGACTTTCTGATATGATTGGGAGTTATCTTAACAAATATGATTTATTTTATATCGTATAATAACATATGTCAACATCTGGAAAGTCTGTGTAACTCAGTGAATCAATGTTTTTCTTTTTTTTTCTTTTTTTTTTAAAGATTTTATTCATTTATTTTACAGACAGAGATTACAAGTAGGCAGAGAGGCAGATGGGAGCGGGGGGCAGGGAGTGAGCAGAGAGCCCAACGCGGGGCTCGATCCCAGGACCCCGAGACCATGACCTGAGCCAAAGGCAGAGGCTTAACCCTCTGAGCCACCCAGGCGCCCCAATCAATGTTTTTCAATGGACAATTCATGGTATTACAAAATCTTGCATGGAAATAAGATCATTCACAGTGCAGAATAGATTAACAATTTCTTCTGTAATTGATCATGAAAAGTTTATTGATAGGATTTTAGAGCTACATTGTTGTTAAACTTTAAGAAAGACTACTTTTGAGTTTTGAGTATCAAATAAAAATGTCCACAATTACCTTAAAAGACTCTTATGATTCTATAATATCATCATGTAATATAGTATTCCCCCTTTCCTATCACATACCAGTGGGAGGCCAGATTTTCTTAATATACTTCAAGCAAAAAACTTATAGCAAGAGATTGGAAAGAGAAGCAGATATGAAATTCCAACTTTCTTTTATTAATCTGGACTTTAAAGAAATTTACAAACTTTACAAACAAAATAAATGACTTTTCTTATAAATTATTTTGTGTTGCAAAATATAGTTATTTTCCGTTAAAATATGCTATTTATGTTACTGTGAAGGTTCTTATTGTTAGGTTTAAGTGAGTTAATAATTTTTGTTTCTCAGTTTAATTTCTTTTTTTTAAGACTCTGTTTATATATTTGAGAGAGAGAGAAAGCACCAGAGAGGGAAGGGTCAGTGGGAGAAGCAGACTCCCCACTAAGCAGGGAGCCTGATGAGGGACTCATTCCAGAAACTCGAGGATGACGACCTGAGCCGAAGGCAGATGCTTAACTGACTGAGCCACCCAGGTACCCCTAGTTTAATTTTTAATTCTGTTAAGTATCTATAGATCTCAAGATAAAATTGTTTAGTGTTCCCAACCATTTTTAAGAGTCTAAAGGATCCTGAGACCAGTAAGTTTGATAAGCACTGCTCTAGGATAGTGCTACTCAAAGTGTTGTTTATGAATGAATTAAGTCAGCATCACCTGGGAAATTATTAAAAATGCAATTTATTGGCCCATCCTAGACCTACTAAATCAGAATCTCTGGATGTGGGTCCAAGAATCTACATTTTAACAGGACTTCCAGGTGATTATAAAGTTCACTAAAGAGAGAACATTGTTCTGTATCAAAGTGTGTTCATCACCGACCTCATTAGTAAAAATAAATAAATAAATAAACAAATAATAAAAATTGAGAGCATACCCTCAGATTATGCATACTTATTTATTTAGTCTATATACAAGCACATCTGTGCTAGTATACTCTAAACACTAGACAAAAACTGAAACATGCATACACACACATACAAATGATATTAACGGGTGAGGGGTTTTCTGTTCTATATTTTGCACTCATAGACACTTGCCCACGTGAATCCCCAGTTATAGTTGTGTTGCTTCAGAAAAAGGCAAAAGGCTTTGTAAAAACTCCCATTACTCCTGTGATTGAGCTCTGATAAATTAAGGATCATTCTCTCTTTCTGTTCCTGTTCTATTTCAGTGGCCTTTTCTGCATCAAGCCTTTTCCAGAACACTCAGTGCAGGTTTCTATGTCTCTGAGACTTTCTTTTCTGAAAGTTAAGGCAGCAAAGCCCAGGGAAGCCAGACTACAGAGAGAATTTCTGAGTGAGTTGCTTCTCTGATAGTCCGCATAGCCTCATTTTTCCTTGAGTTCATCTGATCTCTCCATGAATGAAAGAAGAAACCAATGAATGAATCAGAAAAGAGTGTTTGTTCAAGTTCTCTGTTGTTTCACGGTGGACTTTCTTTCTTGACCTTTTTCATGGATGACTTTTTAATTGTGATGTTTCAAGATGAGTGACTGGAATTTGACCCACAGTTTGGTTGGGATTGTTTCCATATTTATTTTGTAGAAAACACAGAAGATTAGAAAGGAAAGGAAAGGCAACATTTTTGGGTTTTTTTGTTGTTGTTAGAAGAAAAGCCTTAAAAAAGAAAACAAAACAAAACAAAAAAAAAAAACACCACTATTGTGAGAATGCAATCCCACCTTCAAGCTCTGTGTGAACTCAGCCTTAAAAAAAAGAGCCCTTGATTTAACATGTAAAATGTGTAGTTTCCACATTAGCCTGCTCATAGGTATGAGTTGGGGTACTATTTGAACATAGATTTCTTATTTTTATCCTAGAGCTGCTCAATATAATTTCTAGGAAGAAGAACTGGGAATAATTTTTTTCTTGACAAATGCATCAGTTATTTTCTATGATCAGGCAAATTTGAATACTGAGTTTGAAAACAGATTTAAGAATAGTGAACCAGGGTGCCTGGGTGGCTCAGTGGGTTAAAGCCTCTGCCTTCAGCTCAGGTCATGATCCCAGGGTCCTGGGATCGAGCCCCGCATCGGGCTCTCTGCTCAGTGGGGAGCCTGCTTCCTCCTCTCTCTCTGCCTGCCTCTCTGCCTACTTGTGATCTCTGTCAAATAAATAAATAAATAAAATCTTTAAAAAAAAAGAATAATGAACCATATTGCTAATTGCATATTGTAAATGAGTGATATTTTCCTAAACCGAGCAACATTCTCTGGGGCATGGTGCACAGAGACAGTATCTGAAATTTATGTTGACTCCCCTCTAAAGCACCTGATAGAGTCAAGTACAGTGTCATGATTTAGAGGTCTCACGTGGGAATGTGATACACCAGGATTTTACTTGCCATGTAATTTTTGGTAGATTTAGCCTCTCTAAGCTTGAGTTTCCTGAAAGACTGATATTATAAACCTTTCAGGGTTGGTGGTAAGGATTAACTCTAATGCCACATCTGATATAAATTTCAGACCTATCATTTACTACCTTGATGATCAAGACCTTGACCCTGATAATTCTCAGTTCCTTCCTCTATGAAAGGAACTGAGAATTATCAGGCTCCTGGTCTGCTAGTTGATGCCCATTATCCATACTTTTTTCATTTGTTGAAGAACTCACACTTTATGCTGAGTATCAAATTGCATAGCTAAAAAATATATATCCCAGCCTCCCTTGGACAAGTATAGCCTTTACAGTTGCATTCTAGATCTTAGAAAAGTCTCCCAGAGAACTTTTCTCCTTTCCACCATCTGTTGCCAGAAAACAGATGTGAAGGCACCAGTGGTCATCTTAGATCATGTAATGATCTTAAAAATAGAAGTTACTCCTAATGAATGAATTCCTAATGATAGCACGCAAACCTTGGACTAATACCTTTCCAGTCATTTTTTCCTACAAGAAACCTAAACTTTTTAAGTCCCTGTTGCAACTCCACTAGCATTTTAAGGCCATTCCTAACTGATCCTTCACCTCATAGGGTCACTGTAAGGATAAAATTAGATAAGGAACATGAAACACTTTAAACAATGCCTGGCACATAGAACGTGTTTTTAAAAATGATAACTTTTACTTAAACTGGGCTTGGCTTCCATAGGACTTTCAAAAAAGATCATGTTGATTCTCCTCTGGACTGTGAATGATGTGTTTTCAGTGAGGTTAAGTGACAGCCAGTGTGAAAAACAAAAGAACAGAGCAGAAACTCCCTTAACTGACCTCTAATGAGCACACCGGGTGAACTCCTACTTTCCATTCTCTCTGTAAAAATCCCAGTAGAGGCCAACAACATAGTGAGACTTGGCTGGCTGGTAGGCCATGGTTCATTGGAATACTTGTGTTCTCACTAATTGAGTTGTATACTCAGCAATATATAGTGTTTCCAAACTTGTTCATGCATATTGTATTTGCTATTGAAATACGTTAACTTAATTAAATATTATAAAAACTAATGAAATATGAGCTGGAAAAGAAAAGAGTTAAATGCTTTAAAAAGTTTAAATGAAAAAGAAACATTACCCTTTCGCAGGTGGGAAAAATTGTCTAAAAAGTATTCTTGAGAAATGTTCTATGCTCTGCCTTAAGTTCTCACTTTAAATAACACAAAACATGGCATTCAAGATGATGCATAATAAATATAGTTTATGCAAGGATGACTACTGGGAACCTCAAAATCCGGTCTCTGATTCTAAGAAAATTCCTTGGCCTTAAATTTTTTTAATTAGCAAATAAGTATACCTTTAGCTCTTTTAAGTTATACTAAAATGTATATAAGGTTTATGTAGCAACTTGTTGATTTATTGTTGGGGCTTTTTTGGTCATTTATTGTTTTAACTGAATTTTTCAATTAATTTACCAACTACCATTCTCCATCATTTTGGAAAGGGGGCACGGTTTCAATCCCATCCACAGTCTACTCTGCTACAGGCATAGCCTGAGGACAAATATCTAAAGCAACTCAGGGTTGATTGTGAGGTTACAGAAAGATACATGCTCCTCTGTCTCCCAAGTGGGTCAGGAAAGAAAGGAAACCGAGGAAGGAATTTACATCAAAGTAAGTTAGGCAACTCCAAACTTCCCTCACAGGCTTAAAGGGAAAAGTGATCTCTATGGACAATGATTTAAGAAGCTTCCTTTGAAGAGCTCTTGTTTGTTCTGTAGGATTTTCCCACTTGCCTCTTGAAATAGAATGATAGTGAATCTTCTTTTCCTCAAGCAAAAAAAAAAAAAAAAAAAGACAGCAAATCTTCTCAAATCAGATACCACTGTGTCTGTGTTTTGTCTAAGAGACTCCTGAAGTTGTTCTCCTATGAGAATTGGAAGGAATATATATAGCAAGGCCTAGCTTCTTAGTCTGCATGTTCAAGGTTAAGGAGTAGCAGGTATGAATAAATTAAGGGAACAGATAGCATTTTAAGGTAGATAGTTTCCAAGCTGGTCTTCATCAGTTTCTCCTCTCTGTGTGTATATTTGCTTCCTTCCATGTTGAGTGACTGAGTTTAATTCCTTTGTCCTTCAACCCTGGAGGTTCTTAGTGTTTGCTTGACTGATAGAATGTGAGAGAAGTCAGGTTCTGAACTTCCAGATTACATGAAGTTTTGTGACTCTCTCTGGTATCATGGAATATCCTGCTGCGGTATCCTATCAAACTTCAGCTTTAGGGCTGTGAAACGCCCAAGCCTCATGGAGTCCTCCTCCAGCGAACAGTCTCAAAAAGCTCCTAGCCATCAGCAGCATCCATTGTTGGTCCCCCAAGTACATCATCTTGGATATCCAAACCAGTCAAACCTATAGACACCTAAAGACCCCAAATGACAACTGATTGTAATTTCGTGGAAGATCCCAAGCAAGAACCTCACATCTGAGCCCATTCAGCCCACAAAACTAAGGTCTAATATCACTGTTTTCAGCTGCTAAATTTTAAGCAATAGATAACTAAAACGGATGTTCTCAACACAGCGGCCAAGTGCATGTAGTCTGAATGTTAAGACTGGGTTGATGTGTGTCCTGACTGTGCCCTTATTATTTTTGTAAATATAGGGAATAATTTAATGCTTCTGTGGCTCAGTTTCTTCATCTCTATGGTATGTGTAATAACATTATCTATGTCATGGGGTGGTCCTGAAGTACACATATGATTATGCTGCATATAAAGAAAAATGGCATACAGTAACGCAGGGACATTCAGCATCATCATAATTATCTTTACTGTTATCACCATCAACACTACCACTACTGTTAATATTGTTGTTTCTCACCAGCTTTTAGGAGGAAAGAGAGAGAGAGATTTCTGACTTGGTCTTCACAAAAAAAGCCCAATAGTGGGGTGCCTGGGTGGCTCAGTGGGTTAAGCCTCTGCCTTCGGCTCAAGTCATGATCCCAGGGTTCTGGGATCGAGCCCCACATCAGGCTCTCTGCTCTGCAGGGGGCCTGCTTCCTCCTCTCTCTCTGCCTGCCTCTCTGCCTACTTGAGATCTCTGTCTGTCAAATAAGTAAATAAAATCTTAAAAAAAAAAAAAACAATAGGAAAGCAAGACCAAAATGGCCACTTTGCGGTGTCTTTTACAAAAATACTTGACATATATTAGCTATTATTATAATACCTCTTTTTTTTCTGATTTTTCAGTGTTCTTGTGTAAATTGTTATAGTGCTCTATCAACCACTCAAACCTTCAAGATATGTTTTAGACCCTTTATCCTCTCCAAGGTAATAATTCCTAGAAGTAACAATGTTTTAATGATTTAACATATGTCCACTAATTCATTCAACAACTACTTATGGGGTGTCAGCCATATGACAGACCTTATTATGACGAGTACAGAGGATTTGGCAAGAAAGACAGATATTGGGGTGCCTGGGTGGCTCAGTGGGTTAAAGCCTCTGCCTTCAGCTCAGGTCATGATCCCGGGGTCCTGGGATCGAGCCCCGCATCAGGCTCTCTGCTCAGTAGAGCCTGCTTCCTCCTCTCTCTCTGCCTGCCTCTCTGCCTGCTTGTGATCTCTGTCTGTCAAATACATAAATAAAAAAAAAAAAATCTTTAAAGAAAGACAGACAGATATTAAACAAGAAATTATAAGGGTATTATGAGGATGGATTTAAAAAAAAAAAAAAAGACGAGGCTATGTTTGTATAAATTAGAGGGATCTCATGTGATCTGGGATTGGGAGGTATCAGAAGGTCCTTTCTGGATAAGATGACACCGAAAAGAAGGACGAGTGGAAATGTACAAGCAATTCAACGTGACACAGTTGGGTGGGTGGGAGTGTGGAGTGGTCATGTGTCCAGCAGAAGGATTAGTCTGAGCAAATGTCCATAGCTAAGAAAGAGCATGCTTCCCCCAGGAGATGGAAGTAGACAGAGTATGGTTGGATATAGTGAAAGAAGCCCGAGAAAAGCCTGGAAAAATGAGCAGACCACTCACGAAGGACTTTCCATGCTCAGATGAGGATTTTGACTTTTTCCCTATGGGTCTATGGAATTCCAGTGAAGGTTTCAAAAAAGGAAATGACAGAATCAGTATGGTATGTTTGTTTGTTTGTTTAGGTGGCTGTGACTTGGAAAGGACAGGTGGGGTATGTGTGTTAGAGGAAATAATTAGCCCAGGAGGAAGTGGTGGTGGCTGGGAAGTAGAGAAATACTGAGCAGTCACCTGCCATTGGATAATTATCCATAGTTGGTAGTGAACTAATGGAATTTTTCCAAAAGATCCACTTGAATCTGATGATACTGTGGAGAGCATCACCTATAAGTGATTCTGATTACTAATCTCTTACTTGGTAGTTAAGTATGTTCTTCATCAGCAGTAGTTTAAAGTTCAATCCTAGGTATTGCAAAACAGTTTAGAGATTCTGAGTCACAGTTTAAATCCTGGCTCAGCACTTACTGGTTGTTGTATGACCTTGGAAAAATACTTCTCTGTGCCCCTTTTCCCATCTGTAAAATGGGGCTAAGAGTACGGTCTACCACATGTAGTTGTAGTGAGGATTAGAAGTAGGGAAAGTATTCGTGGTAGCACCTGGAATGGTGAGAGTCTTTAATAATAATAACTTTTTTTTATCTTATAATCAGCCATTCCACACATATGTATGGAACCAGGCCCTGGGAGTCAAAGACAAATTAGTGAATGTCCCCACTCTTATAGATGCTTATAATCTACAAGTGTTGGGTTATAAATCACAAGGATAAACGGACAAAGAACAGTGCTGCATCTGTGCAAAATGTGAATGCTAGAAAAGCGCATGGTGGCTAGGTGGGCCTAAATCACTGCCTCTCTTTCTAGCAGAGTTTATTATTTTAAGAAAACAAGGCCAAGGTGACCCCTGATTGAAACTGTGGTAGTTAACAGCCCAAGATGTCACTGGAAATCCAAGACAGCTTGAGGATGCAAAGATCATTTTCTTTCAAAAGCTGATTCAAGTAGAAGATTTTTAAAAGCCTATTTTGGTTCATAAAAATGCCTCTGAAATTTTTTGGTGGCTTTTTTTTTTTTTTGAACAAAAACTATTTTAGTGGCCACCATGTAGAAGGAAACATTTGAAGTAGTGCCTATGTCTGGAGGATTGGCTGCCAGGGTGATTGACTTTGAAACAGTCCTCAGGGACTTTCATGAGTATAAGAGATATTTTTTTAACACTTGCTGGGAAATAGAGCCTTGAAAGCTTGTCTCCAGCAAACGGGATTTTTGACATGTATTGGCTAAAGCCTAGAAGTAAATTTTCCCTCTCTTACTTTTGCAACAGACTTTTGCTTTAATCCTGATAGAAGTCAAAATAGTCAACTTGTCATTAAAATGGGAACTGTAGAAATTATCGAAGAGATACATTATCTCTCAACTCCCCTAAACAGCCTGGGTATTAAAATACCTTTTGAGATCCAGGCAGAATTTTTATTTATACTAAGCAAGTCATTTTGTCAGGGCCAAACTGATAGGAATAACAATTATCTGGGGCAGTATTTCCATGAAAACTCTTTATATGTTAATTCAAAAAAAAAAAACAACACCTACGGCTTATTGAAGCATTCAGATGATTTTTAAATGTGTTTTGGCAAGGACATGACTTAACTAAAACTTGAATCCTTGCTACTTTTGCTTTTTGTCTTTTGTTTATTGTTTGAGAGTTCTTTTTTTCTTAGAATACACACTACACACTAAAATCTTGAATTCACATTTTAAATTTAGAACATAAATACCTTTAATTTACCATAAAAATGCAAGTGTAGTAATACGTTTTAAAATTCTAATAGAACTAAGAGAGTATTTGGTAAAACCTCATTATTTTCATAGTCAGGGAAGTGAATATATGAATAGGGAAGTGATTAGGTCACAGTTAGTAAATGGAAGTGAAAGGTTAGAAAATTCGTATTTGTCAGGATTCTCTTGGTGACAAGTGACAGAAAGCCTAGTTTTAACTGTTTTTGTTTTTTCTTTGAAGGAGCAGAAGGGGTTTTTTAGCTTACATATGAGTAAAGTACCGTGGTGAGACTTACTAGCTGGGGGAGCCGACAAAACATAAAGACGGGGTAACAAGTAAGCTGCAGGTTTCAACAAGCTATAGTCTCAAATGATGTCATCATGCTCGATTTCTATTCACCTCTTGGTTGTGTCTTTCTTCGTAGTCTCTTTCAGGTGGCTCTGGACATCTCCACCCTCACATTTTTCTGAGTTTGAGTGCCAAGGGAGGACATGAGTCTCTTCATTAAAGTCTTGAGATCAGCTTGGTTTGGGCTGATGAGTTTGGCTTAAGTCTTGTTGTGTCCTAAGCCAGTGCTTCTCAAGCCTATCATCATGACGGACTTTTTAATTGTCTTTTTAAATTTTTTTTAATCTAATCTGTCATGGTCCAATAACTTTGTGAAATACAATTAAAAATGAATTAACATAAAAATGAAAGCAAAAAAAAATAGACCTACAGAATACAAGCCCAAATTATTATTATATTTCACAGACATAAGACTACTCAGTCCGATTGGTATAAATTTTTCTAGACACTTACTCTTTATTTTTGTCTTACCTTGATGCAGTGATAACAATCACACTTTGAAGGAACAGTGCTATAAGCAAGGGTTCAGGAAACTACAACCCATATACCAAGTCTTCTCCTCTCCCAATTGTTAGTAAAATTTTCTTGGAACGTAGCCATGCCCATTTGTTTATATATTGTCTAGGTTGTTTTTATTGTGTAATAATGGAGTTCAGTAGTTGGACAGAGACTCTTATCTACAAGGCCAAAAATATTTACTATCTGGTCCTCTACAGAATAAAGTTGCCAGTTCCTACAGTAAGAATCACTGTGACCAGAAGACCATGGTTTATGGAGAAGAAGAAGTAACATTCTCAACTCACAAAGCACATACATGGACAGTAAGAATGGGATGATTCTCCAAAGGAAATTGAAATTCAGCTACCAAAAGAAAGGGAAAATTATTCATGGAAGCTGAAGACCTTCAAATGCAGAATTTAGATCTTTCCACTTTTTATTTCTTCTTGTCTTGATTCTACTTAAAATTGAATTACTATATGAAATGAATGCACTTCAGTAGGGCACATGATGTGATGAACAACTGATGAATTATTGAACCCTACATCTAAAACTAGTGATGTCCTATATGTTGCCTAATTTAATTTAAATAAAAAATTTTAAGAATAGGGGCACCTGGGTGGCTTAATCAGCAAAGCTTCTGCTTTCAGCTCAGGTCATGATCCCAGGGTCCTGGGAACGAGCCCCCAGTTGGGCTCCCTGATAGCGGGGAGCCTGCTTCTCCCTCTCCTCTCTGCTTGTGCTCTCTCCCCCTCACAACCTGTCTCTCTCTCTCTCTCTCAAATAAATAAATAAATATTTTTAATTAAAAAAAATAAAGTAAAATAAAATAATGCAAAGTCAAAATGTGCCTTAGGTGAAGTCAGGCCATAACCATTCCTTTGAAGAATGAAGAGGAATAAAATATGCAAAAGAATAAATAATTTTTAAATGGTATTATGATACCTACCATGATAGTGTATAAGATGATCATATGTGGGTGCCTGGGTGGCTCAGTTAGTTAAGCATCTGCCTTCTGCTAGGGCATGATCCCAGGGTCCTGGGAATCAAGTCCCGCATCAGGATCCCTGCTCAGCGGGGAGCCTGCTTCTCCCCCTGCCTGCAGTTCTCCCTGCTTGTGCTCTCTCTCTGTGTCAAATAAATAAATAAATAAATAGATCTTAAAATGATCATACCTTTAAATACCTAGTTAACTCTAATTTCCAGAAGTGGAAATGAAAACTATTGGAGATTATATTTATTTGGAAAATATTTAATAAATGTGTACCATGAATATCTAAACACTGTGCTAGAGATTGGTATTTTCAAGTGACTCTCAGAGACGAACAAAACTATAGTCAGTGGGTAATTAAATAAAATAGCTTCAGGTTTTAATTAGGCTATCATTTGACCTAACCAAAAGGAGTGGAAATGGAGATTTAAAAATGGGGGAATCTTCTTTGACAAGGAAGACATCCATGAGAAAGGAGCACTGAAGCAAAGTTCCACAAAAGAGGAGCAAGTAGCCAAAAGAAATACAATGTACAAACATTTCCAGCTAAGAGAAAAGCAGGTGCCAAGTCTCTGCAGCAGGGAAGTCTTGATCTGTTCTAGGAAAGAAAGTGTGGTTGACATGGAATAAGCCAGAATAAAAGTAGTCCAAAAACCTTTGAAAAGTTAGAGGCTAAATCATTCAGGCAAGGGCTTAGTACATGCAAATTCTCTACTGAATAGTAAAATGGAAAGATATTGAAGCCTAGTAAGCAGGTAGATAGAACGGTTTGACTTACTTTTTTTAATATCACTTTTGTTGATGTGTATTGAATGAGTATTAGTAATTATAATAGTTGACTCACATTAAGGGCAATGTTCTAAGCAATTTAAATATGTTAAGTTTCTTAATCCTTACAGCAAGCCTGTTATTAATTCCATTTTACAGATAATGATGATAATTACTCTTTTTATTGTCTGCTAGGAAAAATAAATTTGGGTCTTCTTGTGCTTTAAGATACATAGAAACAAAGACTGTCATCAAACACAAAATACTTGCTAATGGAACCTGGCTTACAGTGCCCAAATATCCTGATTTGTGATAATTAGCCCTAATCATTTCAGACAATTGATGGATTACTAATGATGAACATAGACCGTCAGACTAATCATCATAGGCAAGTGGATATAATCTCTAGCACTATCAATATGCGACAGATGATGGAAAATTATATTTACTTCAGAGAGGACCCAGGCCCCTTTGCCTGCATGCTTCTCCCTCCCTAACTTCACCACTTATACTTGCATTTCCCTTGTTCACCTTCATCCTTGAAAATCAAACAGCTCCTTCTCAGAGATGTCAGAAATAGAACAGGCAGAAGCTATGGTGTTGCTAGAACCAGTCTTGACCAGAGCAAAAGAATCAAAATCAAGCCCTAAAATCATCCCAAGACCCAAAAGAATTGAAGATTTCTATTCAAACCCAAACTCACACAAATTTTATAGTAGCAATATTCATATTAGTCAAGAGGTCAAAATACTCAAATGTCAATCAATGGATGAACAAGTAAACACACAGTAGAATATTATCCAGCCATTAAAAGGGAATGAAGTACTAATCCATACTACAACATAGATGAACTTTGAAAACATTATACTTTATGAAAGAGCCAGAAATAAAAGGCCACATATTATATTATCCGTTTGTATGAAATTTCCAGAATAGGCAAGTCTTTAGAAACAGGAAGCATACCTGAGTTGCCAGTGGAGAGAAGGGAGTGGGGAGTGATGCTGAGTGAGCACAAGGTTTCCTTTTAGGGTGATGACATAGTTCTGGAACCCAGATAGTAGTGATAGTTATACATTGTGAATGCACTAAAATCCACTGAATTTTACTCTTTAAAATGGTTAAGATGATATGGTTTAGTTATGTGAATTTTGCCTTGATAACTTCTTAAGAATTGTTTTAAGAATCATACCTGAGAGGAATGCCTTTCTGGCAAAAAGCAAGTATGTGTGCATTTCCCCAGAATGAGGCCTCATTTTCCTTTTTTTAGTTTTTTAGAGATTTTATTTATTTATTTGACAAAGAGATCACAAGTAGGCGGAGAGGCAGGCAGAGAGAGAGGAGGAAGCAGGCTCCCTGCTTAGCAGAGAGCCTGATTCGGGGCTCAATCCCAGGACCCTGGGATCATGACCTAAGCCGAAGGCAGAGGCTTTAACCCACTGAGTGACCCAGGTGCCCCGAGGCCTCATTTTCTGATAACACGTGTTTTGGAAAGGAGGCCAGTGAAACAGCACTGATAGATTTGTTTTTGTGTTTGAACTAAGTGTTCACCGCTGAGAGAATGATTCAGTAGCTGATGGTGATGATGATCCATGGCCATGGTAACCATCATCATCCTCATTATACCATCATCATCATGTAATCTGGGTAAACTTGGTCATCACAGAAGAAAATTTTATCCAGTGTATAGAAAACTCATTTTTAGTGCATACTTGACTGGTTTTTTATAAACTGGGACAAGGAGAAGATGAATAACCACATGTGAGTCTCACTTGTGTACAGCTAAATAAAAAGAGAAGGGTAGCTCTTTCCAGCCTTGGAGTCCATATATTCCCTTAGTCTACCTAGGCATTTTTCCATAAGGATCTTTCCTGTATAACCTAGCTTCTCTTGCCCAGCTCACCAGGTTGAGCCAGGGGGAAATTGCTTGGTAGGCCTTTATTTTGATAACCAGTAGGACTGCTTCACTGTCATCCTAACCTGAGTGGCTCTAAGCACAAACTGTTCTCTGAGCAGGAAGTATAGATTTGCCTGCCATGACCCCGTGAGGGACCTCATTTGACTCAGTTGTGTTCCTGGAGCCTCTTAACTCTGACTGTTACTAGGAGCCAAGAATGACAGCCATGTTGTTGCCGCAGTTTCTGCCACTGAGTCTTTGAGCTGACTTGATTAGTTTCACCTGAACCATACAAGAGCACAATCACAAAAGCCCTGTAGCTGTCCCTGCCATGTCACAATATATCTAGTGTCCTCACAACTGACTCCAGCTCTTTAAAAGAAAAAGGAAATCTTCTGTCAAATCTACATTGAGGTCATCAATCCTTTTATTATCCCTTTACTACAAATTTACCATCCAGCCTCTAAACATTCGAGGTAGTGAGCTTTAAAATGTTCCCCATCTGCATTAATAAAAATATCAATGATCATAAAATCTCTCCAACAGTAACAAACCCAGAGAATAGTAGTTTCAACCTTGTGCTGTGGTACACAGCTCTATCACAGTCCCTTCAAAGAATCTAAATATGGCTAAGAAATAAATATAATTCCTGCTGAAATGGAGTGATCTACTCAAAGGCAAAGGTTATGAGAAAAGGATGTCAGATTATAAAGTTTGTAGATGATGTAGAATTGTAAGAACAGAGTACATCTTGCTGTAAGTGAAAGTAAGAAGTGTGGCATTCTGTTAAGCCACTGAGACATGGGAGAGCTACCTCCTATGCACATAAAAAAGCAGAGTCGGGGTAACAAATGCTTCTTCTCAGACAGTGACAAGGTTTTAGAGAGTGCCCCAGTGGATAACCACAGAGGCAGAAACAATTTAATCCTTTCAAGTGTTTAACTGCCATGTTTAGCAAACACAACAAGTCAAGAACCATGGTCCAGGTTATAGTTATACACATATAAGTTGTATTCTTCCTACATTTTCTGCTTCTGTCTTTTAACAGGTTTTCTCATACTCATGACATTTGGGTAGAACTTTATAATCACATTAATAACCTTATAATCACACTGTTCAAGTATAAGGTCTAAGGTCTCCATTATAAATTCTCTACCACTTCATATTATTTTCCTATTTCTGCATAATGTATTACAAATCTAGCAACTTAACACACATATATTAACTCAGAGTTTTTGTATGTCAGGAGTTCAAGCACAGCTTAGCTGGTCCTCTCTTCACTGTCTACCAGGCTGTCATCAAAGTCAGCTGGGCTGTATTCTCATCTGCAGGCTCAACTAGGGAAGCATCCAATTTCAAGCTTATTCAGGCAGTTGGCAGAATTTATTTCCTTGTAGCTGTCGATTGAAGGAACTAGCTTCTTATTGGATGCTAGATGGAAGCCACACTGTGATCCTAGAAGCTGCTTACAATTCCCTATCATGTGGTCCTCTCCATAGACATTCACACATGAATGCTTCCTCAAGGTCAATAAGAAAATCTCTCTCTGTTCTACCAAGATAGAGTCTTACATAATGAAACATAATCATGGGAGTGGCAGTCCCATCCCTTTTGCCATATTCTATTTTTTAAAATCAAGTTTCAGATCCTGCTCACTAGGAGCAGAAAAAATTGTACAAGGACATGAATAAGAGCATGAATAAGCAGTCACCTTGGGGTGTGTCCCCTAGATACCATACATATAGCAAATATGCCTTATCAATTTATTTTTAAGATTTTATTTATATATTAGAGTGAGAGAGAGAGAGCATGAGGGGAAGGGGAAGTCTCCCCTGATGTGGTGCTCAATCCCAGGACCCTGAGATCATGACCTGAGCCAAAGACAGATGTTTAACTGACTGAGCCACCCAGGTACCCCATGCCTTATCAATTTATACTCCAGGACAGTTTCCAGTATCTGAGATCTGGTGTAAATCTTAGGCAAGCATGACCAGAGTAATATTGAGCTCCATTGGTCAGTGTTTGGTTGTGGTCTGCTTGGTTCATTGATGCCCTTTAATTCAAGGCGAAATAACTGTCCTTGCATTGACAAAATGTTTTAAAATTTGAAATATTTGTCATGGAAGTTAATTTTTCAGGTTGCTCTAATTAATACCTAACGGTGACTATTTCTATGAATTGATAGATGAAATACTCCTTAATTTTGGAATGATTGAATTAATACCCATTCATTTCATTTGAATCATCCCCCAAAGCAGCCATCTTGCAGAAAAATCAGAAGCATGTTTTCCTATGGCACTAAAGTAGCCTACATTGTTTGTTTTTTTTTTTTTTTCTGGGCTGGTAGGGTATTTGTTATGGCCACAGGCCAGGCCTGTGTTCCAGGAAGGGTCTTGAATATTTAAAGTTGTACCCCGTACATAGCAAATCCATAGCTTTCATGCTGCCATTCTGCCACCCATGGGAGACAATTTGATAATAGATCAAAGCACTCTTTCTCCTCAAATCTAGACCCTGCTTTAGAATCTTAAACATTGTGCCCCAGGCAGCCATTATCAATGACTGGATTGGAACTTGAGTTAAAGCCTATTGACCCTCCTTGCTCTGGATATTCACTTAATTTATCTCATCATAGAGCCACCTTTGGACCCTGAAAATGAACTAAAAATGAGATAATCTGCTCAAAAACAAATAACAACCATATACTGATGAAGAACAATGATGTGATGGGGTGGGGAAAGAGACACCTGCTACTGAGATAAAGTAGAAAGAAGGTCTTGTTAAAATATATATGGAAAAAATGAGATATGTCAGTACGCATTTGCAAATTATAATCTATAGCTACTAGGTAGTCAGAGCAGAGCAAACAGCTCACTTCTAACTACTAAAACTAGTAGCTAGAATTCTCCAGTTCTTCTGCCCTTCAGTATACCTGTTAGCTATACTTAACATTCAGCTGAGCTGTGCTGAGAAATACAATATCCATTATAAGAAACATATCTGTCCTACTAAGTGATTACGGGGCTTACAAGTTTTTAAACTCTAACATTGTTACATTTTCCATAAGAGTAGATTTGAGAAACATTGTGATATGGCAAAGATACCTGTCAGTATCCTTCTGACCACATTTAGCCTTAATTACTTCAAATGCAGCCACATTAGGGGGTCAGGGTTCCCACCTGTAAATCTGGGGGTACACTAACATTCAGTACATAACAACATGGAAAAATCCCAATTGTCCAGAAAGACATCTTAGATTTGCATTTGTATCTTTTGTAGCATTTCTTGAGCTTTCACTAGGTGTCAGCTTCTTTATTGTCTCAGTTAATCTTCATAGCAACCCTATGTGGTAGGTAGGTATGGTCATTCACTTTCTAGATGCTTCAAAAAGTCAAGCATCAGGCTGAGTGACCACATGACTTGTGATAGAATCATTCATTTAAGAATACTTTTCATCGTTTGTGACAGGAACAGCCCTAAACACCAAGGAAGGAAGGAAGGAAGGGCCGGAGGGAGGGAGGAAGGACAGTAATATGCTAAATTAGGAAATTATACATTCATGAAAAAATAGGATAGGTGATGTCAGATCCACAGTGCCGAGGGAAAAGGAGGTAAGTAATAACATTAAATAAAAGGGTACAGTTAGAGCTCACAGAGCAAGTTAGAGTTGAGCAAGCACCAGAACATGTCGGAGTTGGCGAAGCAAAGCCATGGGATAGGAGACAAGAGGCAGCAGAAAGAGCAAGAGCAGAGGCTGGAAGACAGGAGCATTGTGGATGTGTCTGAGCACCAGCAGTGAGGTGAAGAATAAAGCACCACTCTGACCTCCAAATCACTGTCTAGATATTGATGTGTCCCTATAAATCACTACATACAAAAAAGAACTACTGAGGGCGCCTGGGTGGCCCAGTGGGTTAAGCCTCTGCCTTCAGCTTAGGTCATGATCTCAGGGTCCTGGGATCAAGCCCCGAATCAGGCTCTCTGCTCAGTGGGGAGCCTGCTTCTCCCTCCCCCTCTGCCTGCCTCTCTGCCTACTTGTGATCTCTCTCTCTCTGTCAAATAAATAAGTAAAATCTTTAAAGAAAAAAAAAGGAACTACTGTTTATTGAACATCTGGTATGTGTTAGGCACCGTGCTAGGTGACATATACTTTTATGTTTAACTGTCACAAACAAATTACCAAAGGAGTCTGGAGAGTCTGTATTTTATGGTCCAGTGGGAAAAGAAAGACCACAAGTTAATCAAAATCAAGTGTTGTCAATATGTGTGGCCTTGATAGAGTTCATTTCCTGTTCATTCTACCTTTCACAAAAGTCGGGAGAAAGACATTTGTACATTTAACTGAAGGCCACTATGCAGGTGTATCTGGCAGCCCTGTCTCTTGAATTCCCCATTCTACTCTTCCACAATATTAAGCCATTATCAAGACAAAATGAATATATTCTCAGATTTATATGAACAAAAAAGGACTCAAACAATTAACTGAATTTCAGTTTAAATCCTATAAAATTTAGATATGCTACAGGCAAGGCCTAATGAAGATCATGAAAAATAGAAGACTTTAAAAAAAAAAATCACTCTTATAATCCTAATTGTTTTTAAGACCCAAATCCCTTTGAAAGGATAGCACATCTAGTCGTTTTTCAGCCATTACCATGTGAAAGTAATTTGTTGCTTCAATCCATTTCAGAGAAAGACAGACAACTACACAAGGAAAAGTAAAAGAAGGGTCCCAGAATATGAACACTGCCACGAGGCAGAGGATGGAAGATAAACCAAAGGGAAATGAGACTTTGAAGGGAAGAATAAAATGCGGCTGAAGGGAACTGGACCATTTCACCAGGGCATCCGGCTCTACAAATCTATCATAACTAGTCTAATGCCCTTTCTGGACTTAAGGGGGAAAGATCCATATTACATGTAATTTCGAGTCCCCATTATCTTTGGATAAAGTCCAGTGCCATTATTAGGTTTTATAAGATTTTTAATCATGTCCCCATCTTTTTATTTCACACTTCTTCTCATGTTCAGGCATTTGCAAAATTTGATCCCCCCCGCCTCCAGTACTCTTTCCTTCCCTGTTTTGCATCAATATCTCTTAACACAAACCTTCCTTAATTACCCTCCCAGGCTGAGTCTGGTGTGTCTCACCTGTGCTGCCTTAGTTAGTACCCACTGCTTACTCTACTGCAGGACTTATTATACTAAAGCATAATTACCCGTTAATATGACTGTCACTTCTACTGTATTTTGGGCAACAAGGGAAGAAAATGTATAGTGCTTTGGCCACCCCTGTTTCCCAATGTTTAGCACTTGGCCAAGAACTAGTAGACCACCAAAGAATCAATGATCACCTACCCACGCCTCCCAACACATACACTCATACACAGATACACACATAATAACATCATGTTATTTTTTATATTTTTCCCTTCCACTCAAGTGTTCCAAAATGAAAACTGACACCCAGTCTTACCACCTTGAGCTGTAGGAAGCACTGTCTAACCCTCCTGTCTCCTGAAGAAGAGCCTGCTTCCTTGTTAACCCAGAGAGCCACCCCTGGTTGACTGGTCCAACCACACATTTCCTAGGACTCACAAAATTCAAGTTGAACAAGGTGACACAGTTCATTAACAGAGTGCAGATGTACACTAGGGAATTCTGACTCCCAGCTCAATGTTCTTTCCATTGTATCATTTTGCACAGACAGGAAAAAAATGAATAAAACAAATATAAAAATGCAGGAAAGTGACAGATTTATTGGGTTCAACGAAAGAGTAAAAGGAAGTAATAGGCAAGTCATTATTCTTCTTTGCCTATCAGGTAAATATGTTACAAATTCCCTCTCTGATGTAAATCAGCTTGTTAGGATACCTTTTTATACCTTTTGATATATATGATTTTATACCTTTTGATTTCATTATGGACTTGCTTATTCAGAAGAACAAGGGGAAGGTCAAGTATCTATTGTATTGAATTTCCAGAGCATGTATTAAGATAACTCAAATGCAGGTACATCTCTCCACTGTTAGCAATTTCCTGAAAGGGGGCAAAGAAAAAAATCTCATTGGATCTTTGGTAATCATATTTCATTTGCTTTGCACATTCAAGATTATACCCATTGCTACTTTTTAAATACACATATAGTATAAATATCTAGGTAGCAATAAATATGGAAATAAGGCTCAGCCTCTTGCTATGATGAATTTAAACATGAAGTAATAGGTAGGAAAATGAATGTGAAAGTAATACTATTAGCAAATGCAGTTGCCATAAATGTTATTAACGTAATTATCTTTGTAGCTTCAGTAGGTTGAATAATCACATATTTCTACTGGCAGACAAGTTGAAATAACTTGTTCCTTCTAGAACTGGTTTAGAAATACATTAGGAAAGGCAACCATTGTTTTTATATCAAAACAGTAAAGCCTGAGTTAACTGAATAGGGGTGCCAACTGGATAAATTACATGAATTTTTCCTGCCATAAAAAAATACTTTAAGAAAATAAATATCAAGGATTATTTAGTAAAAAGATATATAGTTTCAAATTTTAAAAGAATGCTATTAAATTCAGATGAATATTTACCAGACTTAACAATCTTTCAACATTTTCCCAGTAGTCTTAGTTGCCAGAGATAATTTGTTGGAATTATTTGCCTTTATTATAATTCTCCATATAGTTTACTTATTCAAATTAAAACCAAATATATCATTGTAGAATTACAGTAGACAATAATAAATACATAAATTAATTCTAGAATTTAACTAAGGACTTGTTATATACCAGGAATTGTTCTAAGCAATGTAAGTGATGATGGCAGCCACCACCGTCATCATTAATAATACATATTGCACAGGGGCGCCTGGGTGACTCGGTCAGTTAAGCATCTGCCTTCGGCTCAGGTCATGATCCCAGGGTCCTGGGACCTAGGCCCATGTCAGGCTCCCTGCTTAGAGAGGATTCTGCTTCTCCTTCTCCTTCTGCCTTCCGCTCTGCCTACTTGTGCTCTCTCTGTCAAATAAATAAATAAAATCTTTAAAAAATAATAATACAGATTGCGCTTATAGATGACATGCCCTCTTCTAACTTCTTTCTATATTAACTGTTTAATATAAAATCATTCCAACAATGCCACCAAGAGGGAACACTGCGATCATCCCTATTTGATGAAAGAAGGCACCAAGATTTATAGGTGTTGCATAATTTAATCAAGGTTACGAGAAACTCGGCCTCAGTGATTCCCCATGTAAAGTTCTCACCCACTTCATAGCAGCAACCCAATAAATAGGACTACCAATTTAAGAGCTTCATTCTACTTCTCTCATTATCTAGTGGACTCAGATGATTTCCCACAATACAGAACTGAGGCCCTTCCAAAAACCTTACACTTTAGAAAACATCACTCATGAACTTTTAAAAGAAGAGATTATTCTCTCTTAATCTCACAAAACAAACTGAGGGTTGCTGGGGGGAGGGGGTCGGGAAAGGTGGGTGGGGTAATGGACATTGGGGAGGGTATGTGCTATGGTTAGTGCTGTGAAGTGTGTAAACCTGGCGATTCACAGACATGTACCCCTGGGGGGAAAAACTGTTTATAAAAAAAAAAAAAGAAGAAGAAGAAGAGATTATTCTACCAATGAAAAATAATGAACAGCCAGCATAAGAAAATGTACTTTTTAAATATTGATATTAGTATTGGGGCGCTTGGATGGCTCAGTCAGTTGAGTGTCCAACTCTTGGTTTCTGCTCCAGTCATGATCTCAGGGTCCTATGTATCTGAACTTTTGTTATTGATTAGAACCACAATTAGGAAGAACAAAATGGCCTTTGAATTGAGATCTCCCTCCAGGGATCTGGAAAAATATTTTTAGATGTGCCTTTAGTTTGTGCCCCTTCATCCTTCTTTAAATGTGACTCCACCATTAAACAGGACCTTTGATATTCACTTAAAATATACACACTTTAGGGCACCTGAGTGGCTCAGTCACTTAAGCATCTGCTTTTGGCTCCCATCATGATCCCAGGATGCTGAGATAAAAGCCCCACGGCAGGCTCCCTGCTCAGCAGGGAGTCTGGCTCTCCCTCTCCATCTGCCTCTCCCCCAGCTCATGTTTTCTCTTTCTTTCTCCCTCTCTCTCAAATAAATAAAAACAAGATCTTTTAAAAAAATATGCACACATGTACAAATATACATGCATAGAGATCCTTCATGTCATTGTTTGCAGACTTTTCCTTCTCATTTCACCTTTCTTCCCCTAGTATAGCTTTTCTTGGTGGCAAAAATCAATCAATCAATCAGTCAACTAATTTAAACAAAAAGTTTAGTTTGCCATGAAATAAAAGACCAGTGCTATGATTGTTTTCAGATATCACTACCTCTTTCTCCATTCTCCTGTTACTCTCTCCTCTTCTGAACTCAAACAAGCTCTGTTCCAATAGTAAAACTCAGTTTTCTATCTTACCTGATCACCACCTCACAATGAAAAGAGAGCTTCTTTTTGCCAATTGCATTAGCAAAACTCCTATAACGAATGTCATTGATTGACTCAGGTCACAGTCTCATCTCTGAACCAATCATTGTGGCCAAAGAGATTGTTCTCATTTTTAATTGCTGCATAATAACCCCAAAACTAAGCAGCTTAAAATAATAATCATTTTATTACGTTATTATTTTAGTAGTCAGTAATTTGTATAAGCGTCCACAGGGTGATTCTTCTGTCCCACATTACATTACCAGAGGTCATTCCACAGTATTCATTTGGTGACTGGGCTGGGCTAGTCTGAAAAGCCAAAACTGACTCATTTGCCCAGGTCTAACATAGATGGCTGGAAGGATGGACCTAGCTGGCTTCATCAATATGCTATCTACATCCTTTTTCACAGGGTAATCTCAGGGTAGTTGATCTTCCAACAAGATGGCTCAGCATTCCCAGAGAGAGAATTCCAAGAAGCATAAGTGGAAGTTACAAGGTTTTCTATGACCTACCTTATGAAATCCTAGAATGCCACTTCTGCTATTTTCTGTTGCTCCAGCCAGTTACTATGGACAACCCAGTTTCAACAGAAGGGAAATGATAGTTTACTTTTCAACAAGAGGAGTAGCTAATTTTTTGCAGTAGTCGCTAATCTACATAGATATGGATCTGATTGGACAAGCCTGGTCATCTGTCTTCTCTGTTTCTAAAGGTCAGAGTCCGCTCCATCCAAAGCATCTGACTGACATTTTGAGAAGAGTAGTTCCCCAAAAGAAAAATAGGGTATTTTTGCCAAAAGGCAAGGAAGCAGAGGCTAGGTACATAGAAAGAACAAACTATGTTACAAACTGATGTTGGCATCACCAAATCAGTGATCCCGATAGCATTGTGAAATTTAAAAAAAAAAAAAATGCCAAAATAAAAAAAAAATACATCAGGCTCATAAAAGCTTGAGTTGTATCCTAACCCAGCCATTAATTAGCTTGGGCTAACTACTTAAAATCTGAACCTTCCTGCTCTATAAAATGTGGCTAATAATAACCATCCCAGGGTTGTTACAAGCATTAGTGAAGCAGTCTGTATAAGGCACTTGAGGTTTGTTCAAAAATGTTATCCCCTTCTTTTTCTTCCCTGATGAAACCTCTTAAATTATAGCCAAGAGCTTCTCTGAAAATTCACACGTCCTTTGAAAGTAGCTTGGAATGTAGTAACCTACAGAGTTTCAAGTGTGCTGAGACCTACCATTGTTTACAGGCTTCTCTGGTCATGAGTTCACCAAATGCAATTCACATCGTTCACTTTCATCAGTACAAGCAGAAGCACTTTGGTTTCCGTTCATCTCAGAGAGAGCCTCTGTGAATCTTGTTCCTGTTTTATCTTCAAAAATCATTTCTCTCACAATCTTAAGCATTCAAGGCCATAGGTCTTTTTTAAGGAATGTTGGAGGTTGCTCAGCCCATCTTAATAATGAAATTTAGGACCGAATTTACCTTGTCTCTTTTATTGGTCATCACTGATAAAACTTGATGGCTTAATATTTTTTCTGGACATTCAGGTACTGGAAACTGTCTTCCATATCCAGTGATTAAATGTGTCTTAACATACCAGACTGATGACTTCTCAGTCTGGTGCTTTTCATCACGAAGACACAGCTAAAACTGAACTGTCCTTCAAGAAATATTAGCCTTGGTTTATACGTTTTTTACTGTGAACACCAGCTGAAAATCTTAAGCTCCTTAGGTTGTGTCTTTTTTTGTATTTTACAGTTTCAATTATTTATCTCTTCAATTAAAATACCTAGTTCTTGGATTTGATCTCAATTAAAAGTGGTCTTAGACTGAAAGCAATCAGGATATTGTGTGACATCTAAGGATAGATCTAGTCCTTGCTACTTCCCACTATGGTGTGAGGCAAGAAAAAAGATCACGGGAGCCAGAGCAAAAGAGAGAGATTGTTTTATTGTGATTGTCTGCCATCTTGAAAGAGAAGATCTCAGTTTGGTACGCTTATGTTTTTACCACCCCCCCCCTAAAATTTACTTGTCACCAATTTTTTAAACCAAACTGAGGCCTTCACCTCAGGGTGACAGTATCTAACTAGAGTCGGTAAACTTGTTTTGTTTAGACCTTACAGCAAGTAGCAGTTTTCCATTTACAACAAGGAACTGAGGTTCCCTTTTGATATAAATTTGTTTAAGTATAACAAAGGGATACCCTGTGGCTTAAAACTTCAGTGAAGCTCTTTACTTGGGTCATGGCCTCATCCCGTTGCTTTTGCCCTGGATCCTTGTTTATAAACCAAGGATCCCCAGTTTGCCTTGCAGCTTGGGGGCAGGCAGGGCTCTGTGAGCCCGTAGGCAAGGGGCCTGCAATCAGAGGAGAGCTACAAACGCTGAGCAATCATCCTCCAGACTGCCTCTGATGGAGACCTGAACAGAAGCAAATATTCAGTGAGGCCAGACTGCTTGCTTCTGTCCAATGAATTAACTCATGCCCAGAACCGTCTCCTAAATTGCACTTTCCAAATGCAGAACCATGGCCCAGGAGGGGAGGGGAAAGCCATCTGATGGATCCATCTCACCTGAGATGAGATGGCTTGTGCTGGGTCAAAAGTGATTGTTTCCGTTCTCCTCATGGCCTCCTTGCTTTGCCACAGCAACTGCATTTGTGTAAAATGTAGTTATTAAGAAACTGTGATCAGATACCATAATACCTCAAACACAGCCAGCCTCACGTGCCCTCACTCACCCACAAACATGCCCTTGTGCTCCAGAAATGCGGAGCCACCAATAGCTGTGAGAATACAGAGTTCTAGCTCACAACTCTGGGTTGTGTGGTGTGACCTCCACTGAGATTACTCATCTCCACTTTGCTTACTTTGCAAATGACTATCCATCCTTCAGCACTTATCCCTGACATCACTTTTCTGACCTCTACGCAGCTCTGAAGAAAGTTACTTTGGCTAATTCTGCCTCTTCCTAGCTGGGTAAGCGTGGACAAGTAAGTAACGTTCCTTTGCTCCAATTTCCTTCTCCCTAAAATGGGCTCATAACTTTGCTCACATCCCAGAATTGTTACAAGGATTAAATTATAGAATCAATACAATTCAATGAGCTCATTGCCCAGCTGACAGTAAGTGTTCAATAGGTATTATGATTTCAAAGTCTTATTTATTTTATCATTGTACTACATTGATTGATTAAACTATATTTCATTAAGCTGAGAGCTCTTAGGCTTCGGTTATAGACTGAAATTAATTCAGTTTGTCCTTAGCCCCAGCATAGTACAGAAATGCAGTACATTCATGTTTAATAGAATTGCATCAGGATGAAGTCAACTGATGCTTTCTTGTATAATAATAATTAAAAGCTAACATTTGTATCAGGCACTGATCTTGGGCTTTATGTATATCAATTTCTTCAATTCTACCATCTTTTAATCTACTTCCTATTATTTTCTCCATTTTAGAGATTTAAAAACTGAGGCAGAAGCATGCTTTTCCCGAGATCATACAGTAGTGTCAGGATTTAAAGCAAGGGAATCAATTTAAAGCAAGGGAAATAAGATTCATAAGTGAAAGATTTCACTCTTAACAACTGCACTTAAATGATTTGTTACCCAGGAAATTTGCAAAACAGGTATACGTCTGCATGGGTATGTGTAATAGATTGTTACTAATTTATTGCAGGTGATAAACTTTTTGGTAAAACTCACATTGTCACCACCATTTGCATCAAAACCATGTCCTAAATATATATAACTCTGGTTCATGCCATTTGTCAATTACGAAGGCACCAGTCAAATTGACTTGAGCAAAACAAGAAGGTCTGTGGCTTGCTACTGAATAGTCCAAATACCAACTTAGGCATATCTGGACTCAGACCATCAAGCAGAGTTCAAAACTTGGGTTCTTGGTCACTTCCTCTTGGCTGTGATTTCCTGTGTGTTGTCTTTTTTTCTCAAACAGAACCATTTTGTGGGAGCGGGTGGTTCCTGAACATGTCAGATTTATGACTTACCAGTTTAACGAGCTCATGGCAAAGAGACCTTCTTTCAGAGCCTCATGGCAGTTTAACGAGCTCATGGCAAAGAGACCTTCTTTCAGAGCCTCACTACCCAGACTTGGGTAGTTTCATTCACATCTGAACCAACCACTGGGGCACAGGGGGAGGGATATGCAAAGAGGTTGGGACTAGTTCTCATGACCACCTGCATTGGGAGAATGAAAGAAGCTTATTTCCCCAAAGGTAAACTCAATTAGTAAATTTAGGGGGGAAATGAAATTATTGCTGTAGAGGCCAAAATAGCAGACAAGAACAATACTGGTTTCAGGTTAAGTTTTATTTGTCCATGAGTCCTGCTTCTTGGGTAATTTACAGGACAACAGTTTTAGCAATGAGTATAAATAAGACTAAACTTAATTTTTTAAAGATTTTCTTTATTTGACAGAAAGAGACACAGCTAGAGAGGGAACAGAAGCAAGGGGAATGGGAGAGAGAGAGGCAGGCTTCCTATGGGGCTCAATCCCAGGACCCCAGGATCATGACCTGAGCCGAAGGCAGATGCCCAACGAATGAGCCACGCAGGCACCCCTAAATTTAATTTTTTTATTTAATTTTTGAGTATCAGTAATTTTTTTTCAACTACCAAGCAGTTGGAGTTGACACATGTGTCTATAGTTTTCAAGCTATTTAGGCTCTTGGTCTAAATTACATTCTAGGAAGGACTGTTGATTGCCTTATAGTTTTATATCAACTACATTCCATAGCATCATGCATCTCAGAATTAACTGATACTAGGATATGTGTGTATTATGGATTTACATACTCGATATGCTTTCACTTTCTGAATATAAGAGGAACATGGTTTAAGAAAGGTTGCATAAGGGGCGCCTGGGTGGCTCAGTGGGTTAAAGCCTCTGCCTTTGGCTCAAGTCATGATCCCAGGGTCCTGGGATCGAGCCCCATGTCGGGCTCTCTGCTCGGCAGGGAGCCTGCTTCCTCCTCTCTCTCTGCCTGCCTCTCTGCCTACTTGTGATCTGTCTGTCAAATAAATAAATAAAATCTTTTTAAAAAAAAAAGAAAGGTTGCATAATAAGATTCATAATTGAAAGGAAGTACTTTTGGTATATTCCTTCCCATAGAAAGAGGCTCTTACGACCTAACAAAATCCTATGATAAAAAGCAGTATGCCTTTGCTCAGAATTTCATGTGAAGCCGTGTTGCCCTGGTGATTGTTTTTTCTTTGAGAAAAGTTGTCATCTCAGAAAGTGAAATGAAAATTGTTTTTGAGCTTGGCACTTGGGCTAGAGCCAACTTAAGAAACTCAGAGCATAAAGTAAAAAATTTTCTTTAGACCTGTCTTCTCCCTAAATCATATCTATTCAAAAATATTTTCAGGCTCTGTCCCCATGGCTTGGACTCAGGTAGAGACAGATTTCAGCTTGCTTCAGGTAAGACAGAAAATGATTTTAAACCAGCAAATAAATAAATATTAGAAGTTTCTTTAGGTGCTATTTTCCCCCTTTTTTGATGGCTAATTTTCAGCCCTCTCCCAATTTCTTTCTTGTACTATAGCAAGCTTCAGAAAAAAACCTCACCTTGAGAGCAATTTCTAAATGCTCTCTTTTTCTTGCCCAAATCATAGCAGAGACATCTAAATGAATCTTAATAGTTTAGTAAAATTGAATGTAGCTTCTCTAGACCATAGTACTTAGTATTACTCCATTGTGAGCTTATCTGGATTGTAATTAAGCAAACTCCCCATTGCCACTGACACTGAAGGGCTCTGGGAAAATGCCTCATTTACATTGAACCATGCCAACTCTCTATCCTCGGCATCTGGTGCCTCGGGAAGGATAATGTGATTTTACATGCAAAATAGGGAGATGCATAATGAGGACAGAAAGCCACTCTCAGAATTGTCTATAGGTCAATCGAATTTCTGAATTTTAATGCCCCCCCCCCAAAAATCATTCAGCTGTTGTGAATATGTAATACTATGTGGATAGAAATGACAGAGAGCTGGCTTTGGTACACAGAAGCCACCAGATTCATCCATCCATCCATCCATCCATCCATTCATTCATTTAGACCACAGATATTTATTGAAGACCTTTAGGAAGCAAGTAACAGATGCCCAATTGGAGTAGCTTGAATTATATGCATTAATTTTGCTAGTATAACAAGAAATCTAGAGGCATTGGGTGGTAAAATTGGTTCATTAATGACATAAGTGCCAGCATTGCAGCACTTTTCCTGCTATGATAGCCATCAAAGTCGCAACTGCCATATAAGTGTTCAAGACAGGAAGTGGGAGGATTGAGGACGTGTAAGCAGTGACTTCGTGGAGCTGGAGTCAAGGATGACCTCAGTCATATGTCTGATAGTTAACAGGCTAATTAATCCAGGAAGGCCTCAGGTGGAATAGGTAAACTCTATTCCGTGTGACCTTTCATCATGGGGGGTTCCAAAGAGCAGCATGTCCCAAGCACAAGCACTTTCAAGCCTCTTCCTATGTCATGTTGGCTAATCTCTAATTGGCCCCAAAAAAATCAAATGACCAGACCCAGATAGAAGCCCTGGGGATAAACCATAAGAGACACTTAACTATAGGAAACCAACTGAGGGTTGCTGGGGGGGAGATGGGTAGAAGAATGGGATAACTGGGGGATGGGCATTAAGAAGGGCACATGATGTAATGAGCACTGGGTGTTATATGCAGTTGATGAGTCACTGAACTCTACCTCTGAAACTAATAATGTACTATATGTTAATTAAATGAATTTAAAATAAAAAGAAAAGAAGGGCTGGGGAAATAGATTCCACTTCTTTTTTTAAAAGGTTTTTATTTGAATTCCAGTTAGTTAACATATAATGTTACGTTAATTTCATGCATTTGGTCATGTAGTGATTCAGCACTTCCATACCTCATGGGGTGCTCATCACAAGTGCTCTCCTTAATCCCCAACACCTATTACACCCCTTCCCTCCCCCCCCTTGATAGGAAGAGAGGCAGCATCACATGGTAAAGGACTGCACAAAGAGAAAGATTCTTTGGCCATTCCTACACGCAGAAAAGGGGATTTTTTATTTTATTTATTTATTTTTTTTTTTACAAAGATCACAAGTAGGCAGAGAGGGAGGCAGAGAGAGAGGAGGAAGCAGGCTCCCCGCCAAGCAGAGAGTCCGATGCAGGGCTCAATTCCAGGACCCTGGGATCACGACCCCAGCAGAAGGCAGAGGCCTTAACCCACTGAGCCACCCAGGCACCCCCAGAAAAGGGGATATTACTATTACCGGACATAAAGAGATGATCAATATGAAAATTAAAAATGAATCAGCATTACTAAATCACAATTGCTATTACATTGAGATTTTTCAAACCACCACAACCATTACAACCATCCCCACCTCCTTCCCAGATTCTCAGCCGTCAGATTGAATTTTGGGTTTACATTCTACTTCCGGTTTAGCTAAACTTACCGCTTTTCAAGTCAGAAGAGAAGGGGATATATGGCTCAAGGCAGAACAACTTAATTCTGAACTTTTGCCCATCACTGCACCTGAAGCATTGTTGTATTTATATTACTGGTTTCCTTTGATTTTTCGGCTTTCCTGATGCTATCATTAACATGAACAAAACAAATTGCCAAGTGCAAATATTGTGAGTTTTCTTTCCCCATGTGTGTTGGCAGTTTCTAAAACCTTATTCTGGATGTTTAAAGTGTCTGATTTTCTTTTTAATCACAATATAATTGACATACAATACCTTATTAGATTCAGGTGTATATCATAGTGATTTGGTATTCTTATACATTATAAAATGATCCCCATAATTAAATCTAGTTACCATCTGTCACCATACAAAATTGTGACATTACTGACTATATTTCCTATGCTGTACCTTGCATCCCTGTGACTTATTTATTCTATAACTAGAAGTTTATACTGCTTAATTCCCTATACCCATTTTGCACCCCCTCCCCAGGTAACAAACAGTGTGTTTCCTATTTCTAGGAGTCTGTTTCTGTTTTGTGTTGTTGGTTGATTTTGTTTTTTAGATTTCAGATATAAGTAAAATCATACAGTATTTCTTTCTCTATCTGACTTATTTCCCCTAGCATAGTAGCCTCTATATCTATCCATGTAATTGTCAATGACAAGATTTCATTCTTTTTTATGACTAATATTCCATAGCATACTTGCCACATCTTCTTTATTCATTTATCTAGCCATAAGCATTTAAGTTGTTTTTATAACTTGGCTCTTGTAAACTGCTCCAATGAACATTGGGGTGCATATCTCTGTTCAAATTGGTGTTTTCTTTTTTTCTTTTCGAATAAACACCCAGAAGTAGAATTGCAGAATCATATGATAGTTCTAATTTTTATGGAATCTCCATACTGTTTTTCTTAATGTTTGCACCAGTTTACATTCCCATCAACAGTACACCAAGGTACTTTTTCTCCAAATCCTCACCAATATTTGTTATTGCTTGTCTTTTGAAACTAGCCATTCTTGCTCGTATAAGGTGGTATCTCACTATGGTTTTGATTTGCATTTCCCTGATGATTAATGATGTTCATCATCCTTTCATGTGTCTGTTTGCTATCTGTAGTCTTCTTTGGAAAAATATCTACTCAAGTTCTCGGCTCATTTTTTTTTGGGGGGGGTGATATTAGGTTGTGTACATTCTATGTATTTTGGATATTTAACCCCTACTGAATGTATAACTTGACAATATCTTCTCTCATTCAATAAGTTACCATTTGTTTTGTTGATGGTTTTCCTTGCCATGCAAAAGATTTTTGTCAAATGTAATCCCATTTGTTTATTTTAGCTTGTAGTTGCCCTTGCCTGAGGAGACTGGAATTTATTGGCATTTATTGCTGATTATCTTCTAGGATTTTTATGGTTTTAGATCTTACATTCAAGGCTTTAAACCTTCTTGAATTATTTTTATGTATGGTATAAGACAGTGTCTAGTTTCCTTCTTTTTCATGTAGCTGTCCAGTCTTCTCAACACCATTTGTTGAAGAGACTGCTTTTTCCCCATTGTATATTCTCACCTCCTTTGTCATAGATTAATTGACCACATATTTGTGAGTTTATATATGGGGACTTTATTCTGTTCTAATGCATGCTAGTACCATATTGTTTTGATTACCATCACTTTGCAGTGTAGTTTGAAATCAGGGTACATGATGCCTCCAGCTTTGTTCTTTCTCAAGATGAATTTGGCTATTCCATACAAATTTTAAGATTTGTGTGTCCATACAGATTTTAAGATTATTTGTTCTTGTTCCATGAAAATTGCCATTGGTATTTTGATGTGGAGAGCATTAAATCTGTAGAGTGCTTTGATTAGTGTGGACCTTTTAACAGCATTAATTCTTCCCATCCATGACCGTGATAGTATTCTTTACCAGGTAGTATCCTCAGTTCTAAATTTTTCCCTTTCAGCACTTTAAATATACCATGCCAGTCTCTTCTGGCCTGAAAATTTCTGCTGAAAATTCAACTGACAGTCTTTTTTTTTTTTAATTAAATTATTTATTTTTATTTCTTTTCAACGTAACAGTATTCATTGTTTTTGCACCACACCCAGTGCTCCATGCAATATGTGCTCTCCCTAAAACCCACCACCAGGCTCCCCTAACCCCCCACCCCCCCCCCCTCAAAACCCCTCAGGTTGTTTTTCAGAGTCCATAGTCTTCATGGAAAAAAAAGGTTTTTTTTCAAGTAAGGTGGTTTTTTTTTTTTTTTTAAGATTTTATTTATTTATTAGAGAGATGGAGAAAGAGCACAAGCAGGCAGAGCAGCAGGCAGAGGGAGAGAGAGAAGCAGGCTTCCCACTGAGCAGGGAGCCTGAGACGGAGCTTGATCCCAGGACCCTGAGGTCATGACTTGAGCCGAAGGCAGAGGCTTAACCAACAGAGCCACCCAGGCGCCCCCTAACTTCTCTTTTTAAAAGTTTTTTCTTTTTACTATTATGATTGAATGATTTGTATTGCCCTGTCTTCCAGATTGCAAATCCATTCTTCTGTCATTTAATCTGCTGTTAATTCTCCCTAGAATATTTTTTCATTTCAGTTATTGTACTCTTCAACTCTGACTAGTTCTGTCATATTTTTTAACTCTTTGTTGAACTTCTCACTGTGTCCCGCCATTCTTTGGTGAGTTCGGTGAAGATCTTTATGACCATCACTTTGAACTTTTTATCAGGTGAATTATTTATCTCTATTTCATTATGGTTTTCTTCTGGAGTTTTATCTTGTTTTTTCATTTGAAACATACTTCCCTGTCTCCTCCTTTTGTTTGACTTGTTGTATTTGATCCCATGAATTGGGTAGTACTACTACCTCTCCCTGTCGGGAAGGAATCCCCTTGTGTAGGAACCTCCATATGTAGCCTGCATATGCTGGTGGCTTTAATAGACCTGCTGGAGCTGGGACAGGTGTGGGTCAGGGGAGTCCCAAGGTGCACCACACCAGGGCCACCATGGTAGGACGCCTGAAGTTGATGTGGGTATGGATCAGGGTTCTGGGGCATGGTACAGTGGAACCACTTTAGTGGGATATTTGGAGACACAACAAGGATGAGTCAGGGGATTCCTGGGACCCACCACAACAGTGCCACCTTGGTGGAATAGTGGGAGCTGAGGTGAGCTGGGGGCTTGGGGCTCTCTGGGTTGCCTAGAAGGCTGGATAGGGTGCCAACACCCTTGCTATCAAGGCAGGGGGAAATGTAGGAAATTGCTGGTGCCTCCCCCTCCCGAGGGAGCTCTAGCAGTTCCCACCTTTTAGCAACCTAAGCTTAGGAAATGGATTTCCTTCACTTATAGTCTAGTTTGCCTTTAAACTACTGTTTTTGTTTTTGTTTTTGTTTCCTTGGTTTTTTTCCACTGTTTCCCAGGACAGGCAAGTTGGTGCACTGGCCTCTCGGTGATATGGTTTCCTACTAGAGATCATCACACTGGGGGTGGGATTCCCATCATTACCACCTCTCCATCTACCCTTCCCTTCTTTATGCGGTCCTATATCGTTTGTTATGCAGAAACTGTTCCTAATTGCTATATATGTGGATATAGATTTGGTGTATCCATGGGACAAAGTGAATTCAGGGCCCTCCTCTGCCACCATCATGCACACAGTTTCTAACTGTTCAATATTATTGAAAGTAAATATTTAGAAATGACGACCTTATGACATTTCTTATTTCCTCTTCTACTTAAAAACACATGTGAATGCTCTGGCATGCTTTTATGTAACTCAGACTGCCTATATTAAATGGTGTTAAGCATACAGCAGATAGTCTATAAATATTTTTTAATAAGGAAAACTAAATTCTTCCAAACTATTCAGGCATTTCCACAAAAACAACCATGCTAGTTGTGTGGTATCCTGTAGGGGAAAATAAAAACACTTGATTGTTATTTTCCACTTCTCAAAGGGCTGGCAAAAGAATGCATATGCTTACCGAGATTTGGGGAAGCTCTTCCAAATACAAAAATAACGAGTTATCAAATGATTTTGCCATTTCAAACACATACAGAAGAGTCAGATTAGATCCAGGAGTGTTCTATGATCAAGGTTTACACATTTCATCCTCACATGAAAGGTAGGTTATATTTTCTGAAGTTAAATTAATTATAATAAACCTGAAGGTATCAAAGTCTCCCGCAGAGGCTGTATGAGCATAATCGCATTAGAGCGTAATGTTCTCTTATGTTATCATACATCTATGAGACAGGCGTATAAAGCATTGAGAGCCACAGGCTTTTTATCCAAGACTCACCCCTCCCAAGATTTCCATGTTCTCAGTTGTAATTTACTCAACCACCATGACATCCTAATAAAATAAGAGAAACAGGGTATCTTGTTCAATTCCCCAAGATTTGGTTTCTCAGGAGATAGGTGAGTTCAGGGTTAGAGATACCTCTCTCTTGCTTGCTATCAATTTTATAGATCTGAAGAGGCTTAAGAGGTTTTATGTGCCCTGGTTCTTTCTCTCTTGTCTAAAGTCTCCATCAGTGCCAAGAGCATCTCACTGGGAGTTTGAACTTTCCTTTAATCTAATCCATTTAGAAAATGACTCACAATTTATTGAATAAAGTAGAGAAAATTGATACCTTTTCATTAGGCTGACAAAGTCTTTTTCACTGTTGGCATCTGAAATGTGTTTTCTATTTAAATTTTATTTATATCAATCTTCTCTAGTGGGAACAAGATTAAAATGAAAGATCTTACAATCAGTGTACAACTTTCCCATTACTGCCAAGATTTCAAGCCCTAGTTTTGCAAAGGAGCTTGATGCCAAGAATTTTCTGGAAATAATTTAATATTTGGGGTAGTTGCAAATGAAATTAACCAAAAGTGATATTTTAATGTATCAATAACAATAAAAGTGATTACTTTACATATGAAAAGAAGAAAATGGACTTAACTGACATTATTTGATTATGGTAAATCTATAGCAATTTTAGCAAAGACTATGTTATGGAATTTAATAATAATCTCACAAAGTACTTTTTCAAATTGGGAAAACACTTGTGTATAAATATATTCCTCCAGTGAGCCATTTCCAAATTGTAAGAACACAGAGAGCTAGCACTCAAAAGATAGATACATGTGCATGTGGCTTAAATGTTGCTTATAAGGGGTGCCTGGGTGGTGCAGTAGGTTGAACATCCAACTCTTGGTTCTGCTCAGGTTATGATCTCAAGGTCATGAGACTGAGCCTCACATCAGGCTCTGGGCTCAGCATAGTCTCTCGCTCCCTCTCCCTCTGTCGGTTCCACCCCTCCCACCCCACTCTCTCTCTAAATAAATAAATAAATCTTTATTTTAAACCTTGCTTATAGGGATGCCTGGGTGGCTCAGTTGGTTAAGCAGCTGCCTTCGGCTCAGGTCATGATCCCAGCGTACTGGGATCGAGTCCCGCATCGGGCTCCTTGCTCAGCAGGGAGTCTGCTTCTCCCCCTGCCTCTGCCTGCCACTCTGTCTGCCTGTGCTCACTCTCTCTGACAAATAAATAAATAAAATCTTTAAAAAAAAAAAAAACTTGCTTATAAGTATCTTTTTTTATTTAATTTTTTAAAGATTTTATTTATTTATTTGACAGAGATCACAAGTAGGCAGAGAGGCAGGCAGATAGAGAGGAGGAAGCAGGCTCCCCGCTGAGCAGAGAGTCCAATGTGGGGCTCGATCCCAGGACCCTGAGATCATGACCTGAGCCAAAGGCAGAGGCTTTAACCCACCGAGCCACCCAGGTGCCCCTAAATATCTTTTTTTTTTTTTTTAATCTTACTTTCCTTCTGATTTAAAAAATAGGGATTTTGGAGTTCTTCTCTATATCCATATCCTGTTAACAGTGCCTCTCCCCATTCTGTTGCCATGGATGTAAATGGACCACATAAAAGTGGCAGCCACCAGGAAGCCCAATTTCAAAGGGATAAACATAAATGCATGTTTTATTCTGAAATAGCAAGATTCTCCATGCTGAGTTTGCTAACCCTATGATGCACGTGTAGAGTTAGTACGTCCATTCAGCAGGGACTTCCGAGAAATATCAATTTATACTAAGGAACGTAATATTCTTCTGGTCCTTATGTGTGTTTGGCTTAGAACCTTCACTCTGTTTGACCTCATGATCGTCTCCTCCGGTATTCCAGCCCTCTTGGTTAGATTTCCTGTAGGAGAAATTAGTCACCAAGAAATTGAGATTTTGTTGTCGTTGTTGTTGTTTCACTATGTTAGGTCTACTCTGTAGAGAGTCAGCTTGGATTATGAAGACTGGGAGTGGGCTGGGTTCCCTAGCTGGCTAAAACCATGTATCTGTACCCCCAAAAGACAGACAAAATTCATGCTTCACTCAAATCATTAAGAATTCTAACCAGTGTTTTGGAAACTGTGCAGAGAAATGGGTGCTTCTGGTGAGAAATAGCGGTTATGAACAATTTCTTGACAGTTTATATATCACAAATGCTAAACATTTTTTTTTTACCTTTTGACTCAGAAATAACACTTCTTAGAATTTACCCTGGAGAAATAATTAAATACATTTGCAATGGTATATGCACAAGGGTGTTAATATAAGCATTTTTACTAATAGCAAACAACTAGCAACAAAAAAGACAAATTTCCAACACCAAGGGACTGGTTGAATAAAATGCACCTTAATAGGGGATGTGATATAGGCCTTAGAGTAATGATTCATTTCATTTATTTAGAGATGTGCAAAAATATTTATGATTCCATGGTTAGATTTTAAAGAAGGGTACTAGATTTTCTGTGTGGAATGATCTTACTTATATAAAAAATATTGTATATGTTGGTATATACATTTTTTTCAACCATTTAAAAATATATAGAGATGATCTGTTATATGACAACACCCTTCTAGCCACCTCAGAATATAAAGTCCAAACCTTCATGGAACTTAGAGCCAAGTGGGAAGAAAGGACAAATATCCAGACAAAGTGAAAATGTTATGTGGATTCAGGATGTAGCACATACTATGAGGAAAAATCAAAGCAGGCTATAAGGGGAAAGTGTCAGGGTCATGGGTATGGATTATTTTTGACAAATTATCAAGAGGGGCCACTCTAGAATAAAACAAACGAAAACAGTTGAATTAAGGCTCAGTTGATGTCAATTCTGGATGAACATGCCCAGGACAGGGGGTAGCCAAATCCGAAAAGAGATTTACATGTTTGCAGAAGAGCTTGAGGGGGTGGGGCAATTGATGGAGGGTGAAGATGGAGCTGGTAGAAAAAAAAAAAGGATGGAGAGATAGGACGAGCCAAGTAAGATGGCTCTTTGAAGGCTAGAGTGAGGAGTACGGAATTTATTCCATGTGCTGGCACAATTGGAGAGTTTTAAGCAGAGGATTGATATGAAGTGATTTGCATTTTAAAAGATCACTCTGAATGCTGTGTCAAGAATAATTAGAGAAAAAGACTGGAAAACCCATAGCCAAATGTAGCAGTCTACTTCTGCTTACTGTGACTATGTTTACTTTCCTTTTGCTAACTATCTGTATGCTTTGAGTTTTGGAAAAGAGTAGATATTCGTTTTAAAATTAAGAAGGAAAAACAAAGGTTTCTATGGTTGGCAAAAAACAGAACATCAGAATGCATGGGTCTCGACAAAATTACAAATCCCACTCTATCGTCAACTATAGGGTTGCTCTTAAATGTTTTAATCACAGAATGTTAAACTTGAGAATCCAGGAGTGTTCAATAGGAAATTTATTTAATAATCATGATTCTTGCTATTTCTTCTTAAACGTAGATTTAAAATTATGTCTACAAACAAAGGGAAAATATCATTGAATTAAATTCTAAAATAAAACCACTGATTTAGTGAAAGCAAGACTAACATGCAGTGTTTAATTTATAAACGGCACAAGAATAGAGTTATCAGGTATTGAAAGTGCACGATAAGCCAGGGACTGCAACCTTGGCGTAGAGCACACAAAGAAGAATATTAATATTGGCAGGAATTAAGAGCACTCCCTTGAGTTGATAAAAAGTCTGAATATTCCTTGTCACCAGAGCAGATAGCTTTTTTCAGAGCAACAGAAACTATACCCCTGCATTCTGATAAGACAGCTTGGAACAGCCCGTGACAAGCACAAGATTTATGTTTCGTGTCTTGTCTTAAAATTCATGTGAAGTTAGACTTCTACTTCATAATGTATATACTTATTTGCTTTACTATAGAAACAATTTTGCTGATTACTTAGTTTTTAAATTACCTCAGCAAGGAAAACTTTCTTTCATTTTTTTATTTGACTGTAGTTGACTCACAATGTTACATTAGTTTTAAGTATACAACACAGTGATTCAAATTCTATACACTTTATGCTGTACTCAAGTGGAGCTACCGTCTGTCATCTTACAATGCTATTACAGTATCATTGCCTATATTCCCTATGCCTGTCTTTTATTACCGTAACATTCCATAACTGGAAGCCTGTGTTTCCCACTCTCCTTCACCCATTTTGCCCATCCCCCACCTCCCTTCCCTCAGGCAACCTTCAGTTTGTTTTCTGTATGTATAGCTCTGAAGCTGCCTTTTTTGTTCTTCTTTTTTGATTCAGTTGTTTTGTTTTTTTAGATGCCACACATGAGTAAAATCATATGGTATTTGTCTTTCTTAGTCTGGCTTATTTCACTTAGTATAATACCCTCTAGGTCCGTCTATGTTGTAGCATATGTCAAGATCTTACTCTTTTATGGCTGTATAATATTCCTGTGTGTGTGTGTGTGTGTGTGTGTGTGTACATACCACATCATCTTTAATCATTCATCTATTGATGGACATTTTGGCTGCTTCCGTATCTTGGTTATTGTAAATGACGATGCCACCAACGAAACAAAAAAGCAAGCTTACTAAAAGAGAGAAGATATTTGCAAATGACATATCTGATAAAGGGTTAATGTCCAAAAATATTAAAAACTTATATACCTCAACACTAAAAAACCCACAAACAATCCAATTTAAAAATGGGCAGAGAACCTGAATAGACATTTTTCCACAAAAGACACATAGATGGCCAACAGACATATGAAAAGTTGCTCAACATAAACTCATGATCAGGGAGATGCAAATCAAAACCACGATGAGATACCACTTTCACCTTTCAGAATGGTTTAAACATACATACACACACATGAAATAACAAGTGTTGGTGAGAATGTGGAGGAAAATGAGCCATCATGCATTGTTGGTGGGAATGTAAATTGGTACAGCCACTGCGGAAAAGAGTATGGAGTTTCCTCAAAAATTTAAAAATAGGAACACCATATGATCAAATAACTCCACTACCAGGTATTTATCTAAAGTAAAAAGACTAATTTGAAAAGATATAAGCACCCTTATATTTAATAAGGGCTCTTCTTACTATATCATTCTGACAATTCAAAGCAGATCCCCTCATTAGTGTCCCTAGTATCTTTCTCATAATTTGTCTGTGTGTATTATCACATCGTTACAATTAGTATTTATCTCCCACAATAGACTGTAAGCTACTTTAGGATAGGAACTGTGTCTGTTTTATATTTATTTATATCATTAACAGCAGTTAATGAATAACTTTTGAATAAGTAAAAGATAACTTTTGTCTTCAAATACCTTCAAAGAAGATAAAATTGCCCCAGTTTGAAAAGCACTGGAATAGAATTTGTAGAAGGAAAGCAATACTAATCAATCACATCATTAGTTCCATGTATGTTTCCGAAATATATTGTAGATCCTACAAATAAATACAGTCTAGTTAGCAAAAACTGAATATATGCATCCCACAATTAGTATGAACTTCCATTAAAGATAAGGCATTAACTCTCTACGAAGATGGATGCATATATAGGTGGATAGAGGACACATGGACAAATAACAGAATAATTGCCACATGTTAAGTATGAAGTTTATTATATATCATACTAAGATGCTGGCCTCACTTAAAAATTCACTATTATCCGTTGTGATTTCTATTAACTGCATCTATAACTCAAGAACCTTACACTTGACCTAAGCAACTTTCCAAAGCAATACTACCAGTGAGTAGGGGGCTTCAGATTCAAACCCAGGTCTCTCTACCTTATATCCAAGAGCTTAGAGACTAACTATTACATAATGTCTCTCTACCCTGGATCCTAGCCTTAAATGTGGGCTCACAGGAAAGAGGGAATTTGGAATGATTGCAGGCCACATTATTCTATGCCTTTAACTTTACTTTGATAAAGACAATAACACAGAGGGAGTCACAGGCGGGACCTTTGAAGAAGAGCATTGTAACAGCTGTTACAACATCCTGTGCGTAAAGGAAGGCAAGAGAGCCATTCCAGTCCTCTCATGGAGTTCCAGCCATTGCCTAAACTGCATGACAGGTCGCACGAAAATGAGCTGGGAAATTTGTCTTGATTGATGTACTTATAACCTACTTCTGGGAACATGAACGAAATCATATGCTCAGCCATTTAATTTATGCTCAAACTCTCATAAGTCATAGAAGCAAGCTGAGAGTTTGGCATAATGTTGAAGAACAATGGTTCACTCTCTCACTTCGTGAGGAATTACCTTTTCTGTTTTGCAGTGATTTTATTCCTTAGGGTAATAAAAATGATGATGCTGATGATAATAATAGCTAATATTTATTGAACATTTATTGAATGCCAGACACTTTGCTAAGTGCTTTGAATGTGCTTTCTCATGAAATCCTCCCAATCCTTTCAAATAAGCACTATTTTTTTCTTTTTCTCTATTTCTTTTTTTTTAATTCACTCATTCATAAATTCTAAACCTGTCTTGAGTTACTCTGTGCCATTCAACAATGAACGTAGTAGGAGCCCTGCCCTCCAGAAGCACATTGTCTGGTGAATAGGTAGGTATATGAGCTAATAATTCTAGTCCCATGTAGTGAGGGTTACAGTTGATGTAGTTGAGTTTGGGTCTTATGGTTTCCCCAGTTGTTCCTGACATTGCTTTCAGCTCTGCCCTTCTTCACAGTTCTGGAGTAGGCAACCAAAATCCAGACCTAGCCCTGCTGTGTGAATGTAGCCATGCTTACATAGCATTTCAGCTGTTTGTTTCTTCCTTCTTGCATATTGTACATCACGGCCAAATCCATCTTTCCCAACCATCCAGTTAATTGTCTCTTCTCTTTGCACACAGCATCTAGAATATTTAGTGACTTGCCATTCCTTTAAGGGGAAAACAAAACAAAACAAAACAAACAGACAAAAACCCAGCCCGAGCTTCATGCTTTCAAGAATTTCCACAATCTTATTAAGATTTTCTCTTCCCACTCCCCAGGGTGAGCCTACACTTCCAGCACAATAACGTACTTACTGCCAAGGGAGCACTTTTTCATTTATACTCCCTTATAGTAATTCATGCCAAAATGCCAGTTGTGCCCATACTGAGAAACTCTGAGCTAAACTGTAAGCTGTCAGGGCGGGTACTATGTCATGTTCATTATTTGATCCATCTCACTAAATCAGGTAGTCCTTGGACTACAGAAAGTGCTCAAAGACCATTTACTGAGTTGAGACCCAAATATTGTCTATTGAAATGATAAACAGAAATGGCACTTCTTCAACAAATTAATGTATATTTGCTGTACTTATTAAGCCCATTGCTTACCAGTACCTTGTTCTCTTTACGTGGAAAAACACCTCAAAGTGAATAACAACAACAACAATAACAAAAAGATTTCTGCTCTATTTAAGATTTATCACTGACGGGTTGATTCTCTTTTGACAAGTCTCTCTTTTGGTCTGTAGCAACATGACATGATACAAGGGAGAAATCAAAACTTATGATTAAAGTAGCTTTAGTGATTTTAAGAATCTCTTAAGGAAAGATGAAAATTCTTGAAAAAGTGGAAGACTGGATATTTTCCTGAATATGGCAGATTCATAGAGCAAATTCCAGAACCCCAGGGCTAAAAGGGAGTCTCTTTCATAATCACCACAGATAAGAGACAGTTGGTTTTCGCAGCTGATATTTAATTAACTCAGTTCTTCTAGGGGATAAGGAGTCCTCATAGAAATTAGGTGTCTATGTCACAAATTTCTTGTGGCTTCAAAAATTGTTCACTGCTGGGACTTTCTACTAAAACACGGTAAGTAGTAGAATCAAGCAATAGGTAGCTCAGTCTAGGAAGAAACAAATGTGATATAAACTGGCTCTTACCCAAAATAATTTTTACATTAATTTTATAAGAAATGTTTTGTGTTTACCTCAAGTGTCTTGTGTTTATATGAAATTTATTTTCAGTAATCATACACCAGAGAGAATTCATTCATTCACTCAGCAGTCAGTAAATGCTTTTAAAGAGTTCTGTGAATCCTGAGCACAAAACTAGGATGCGTTTGCACATTTATGATGCAAATCATGGACTTTATCAGTAAGCAGGCCTGCATTTTATTTTATTTTTTTATTATTATTTATTTGACAGACAGAGATCACAAGCAGTCAGAGAGGCAGGCAGAGAGAGAGGGAGAAGCAGGCTCCCCGCTCAGCAAAGCGCCCGATGAGGGGCTCTATCCCAGGACCCCGAGACCTGAGCCGGAGGCAGAGGCTTTAACCCGCTGAGCCACCCAGGCGCCCCCAGGCTTGCGTTTTAGTGTTAATTCCTACACTTCTTACATGTGTAAGCTTGGAAAACGTATTTAGCCCCTCTGGCCTTCAGTTTTTTTTCATCCATGGTTCAAAATAATACCCACCTTCAGGATTGCTATGAAGATTACATTACCACATTTAAGGTACCTAACAGAGAAACACAGAAGAAACCATCAGAAACCTCAGTTGTCATTTTATTACTGCACTGACCATTATGATGCAAGATATTTAGAATTATTTGTGTTGACATTTTTCTTATGAGAAAAATTATAAAAACAGGTAATATTTATGTTAGCTCATTGTGTTAAATATCATTAAATCATTCCTCTTCCAATAATCTGAAGGTTTTAGGTAGCTTCCAGTATGGAAGAGGGAGTAATCTATAAGTCCTCCTTGAATTTTCTTGAAGTTATTGCAGGAAATATGAGTATATGGGGGAAAAATTATGAAAAAAGACTGTAATTTGACCTAAGACATGAAGTGATGTATGTTAAAATGACCATGTAATGCATAAATCAGAAGCAAAGTCAGACTAATAGCAACTTTAGAAAAGCAACACTGGAAGAATGAACTCAATTCTAATAAACCAGAGGGTAATGTCCAAGCATCAAACCCTATTTAGGAGAAGCAAGTGTAATATGAATTTTTAGAGATTATAGGCAGGTCTGGGGATCTTTTTTATTCTTAGAAAGCCTTTCCTTTTTCCCTGTGAGCCAGTGGACCTTTAGTCCCTGGAATTAAAGGTGATCTGTGGGTTTTGAGATGCCTTCTTTTTCCTATTGTCTACATTGTCATTGAGAAGATATTAATGCTTAAAAGAAAGAGAAACTCCTTTGTTAGCTTGCAACAAAGTAAGCCAGCTCTTAGAGGGCAGAGAGCAGCCTAGAGAAGAGGGAACAGTGTCCTTTCGAAGGAAGTAAAGATGCTGAAGCTGACCTTACTGGCAGTTTGTTCCGTTATTTGTGTGCCTCCATGGGGAAAAAAAAAAGTCAAAACCGCTAAATGGGAGACTGTCAGGAAAGGTGGTTTCCCCTCAGAGCTCAGACCAGATGGTTTCCATTCTTGGTGTCGATTCAGGGCAGCGATCATGAGATATTAGGTGGGATTTCAGGGGACAAGTGTGGCAAATGTCACCAGCCTGTTGCTGACTGAGTGCTGGCCGAAAGGAAGCTTTGGACTGTGGTCTCTTGATAAACACTGTCAAACCCTGCCATTGATCTTATGTTACCGGAAGCCTGGCAATTTATTTTTGTCCCCTTTCAACAGTACAAGTGTTTTTCTTGCTGCCAAAATACATGCATCTCTTATTTACTATTGTCTCCTATTAATGCACCTATAAATAAGGTCTCTTACCTATGACTGGAATGTAACCCTATTCTACACCCTTGTACAGAGCCCCGCTATTGAAAAGAAAAACGCTCCTGGGGCTCCTGGGTGGCTCAGTCAGTTAAGAGTCTGACTCTTGGTTTCCGTCCAGGTCATGGTCTCCTGGGTTGTGAGATCGAGCCCCACATTAGGCTCCGTGCTCAGCAGGAGTCTGCTTGAGATTCTCTCCCTCTGCCCCTCCCCAACTTGCATGTGCATGCTGGTACTCTCTCTTTCTCCCTACCCCCCCCAAATAAAGAAATAAATCTTAAGAAATAAAAGAAGAGAAAAGAAAAGAAAAGAAAAACTCATAATCATTCTCTATCCTGTGGAGGATCTGTATCTTCTGTTGCTACTCTGTGTTTTACTGAAATACCACATTGTCTTGCATATGGATAGACTATTTACAAGATTTTATTTTATATACTTCCATGCTATATTCCAATAGAGATGCATTTTATGTCATTCAGTCTGGTCCACACATAAGGTATGAATCAAACAGAGGCAAATTACCCTTGGAAAATTCCTCAAATAGAATGGATAACAGAGTAGATGTGATTTTGCATATAATATCAAAATTTTGCAATCTGTAGGCTGGATTCCAAATGAGGGCACGTCCAAAGTAAGGGTAGTGTAGAAAGAGGAAAACTTGAATGCAGGCATGGCCGTATGGTTAAACCATTCTGCTTGTAAGTTAGCAATGTACTCCTTCCACAGAATGCCTAACATCGAAAGGGGGGAGAATTTCAACCTGTGCTCCTGCTTCACTTTGGGGAGGGGGGAGTGTTACTCCATTCCATTTAAATATGAATCCTCTGTGATGTTAACAGATGTAATCTGACCTCTTTGTCATTGTGAGAGGAAGCATCATGGTGGGGCCTTCTCTTTGCAGGGTAAGGGGCTGAGAGGTGAGTATCTACAGAACTAGGGTTCTAGTCCAGTGTGAAAACAAGCCAATCAGAAAGTGCCAGAAGGAGACACTGGCAGACATTTGAGAATTTGGGATGGCAGAAATAATTCTTCACTCATTAAGGCATTAGGGAAGATGTGGACCTTCTAGATTTGTGTGGAGTGCATCCAGTCACTATCTTATAAAGTCTATTATCAAAAAACAAAAACAAGTCTGTGCTATAAATAGATCCACTAAATTCATTGCCAGCTTCCTGTTGCGGTCATCTGTGATATTACCCTGAAAAGTGGGGCTTTTTTATCAGAGGCTTAACTTTCCAAAGTTCCAGCCACATCATATGAAACATCAAAAGGAAACCCAGCTCACCTCAAATATACCTTTGATTATAAACAAATACTTTTATTAATTTTACTCTTAGTTTTTATTTTGCAGGTTTTCTTTTGTGCTTTCAGTCATTTTGATTTTTTCTCAAAGGCATTAGGCTGGGGGATTAACCCTAATGCTGGGTGGATAAACTGGCCTTTCCGAAGGAATAGTTCTTTCATTCTGTCCCTGAAAAGAAATAGTACAGGCCCTTGGCTTGTAAAAACTAACATAGAAGTTCCTCCAAAAAGGAACTATGTCTCCCCAACTGTATGTTTTCATCTTTCATTGCTGAGGAGATTTTTGACAAAATGTTTCTTGATCAAACCAGTCAGCATAAAATTGTATTTGCGATGTGAAACTGATACACGAAAATATTACTCCTCTTGGTAGAGAATGCTTAGCCAGTCATAGAAGCTTAAAGAGAAACTCGAGAAAGAGAAGCTCGAAAGAGAATTGACACTTCCAGAAGGTCACAGCCCCTGTGCCCGAGTTGTTTGGATGAATGCAAACACACTTGTTTCCTGTTTCCGTGCAGCTTCCATCGTGATTGGCAAGTGGTGGTGTGAGATGGAACCTTGTCTAGAAGGAGAAGAATGTAAGACCTTACCTGATAATTCCGGATGGATGTGCGCTACAGGCAATAAAATTAAGACCACAAGAGTAAGTTGATTTCTTTCAAACGTCTCCTGCATGTTACCCACTGTATTTTTTGCCTTTGTGTTCTACAAACGGCCCCCAGAGAAGCTTTGAACAGGAGATAAGAAAGCCTTTCCCTGACAGAAAACATTCTTAACCATTCATATCAGTGTCCATCCATCAACAAGAAGTTGGAGATTGAACTTGACTTTTCCATACTGAGCACTTCAGTGTTTCTGTGACTGGCTCATAAATAAGGCTGGGTTGCCATAGCCTCAGGGAAGAGAGACAGTAATTATTCAAATAATTCAGCCAACAACTGTGGTGCTCAAAAGAGATTATAAAATAAAGGTCTTGCCTAACTCGTCCAGATGGTTTGCTGAGAAGGACTACATTTAAGTACAGCCATGTTCTATAGGTCTTTCAAAGATTTATTTGATGATTTTTTAAAGAAGTGAAAGGTTTTTGTGATGTGAATTTTCATTCCTTGGTTTCTGTGGTAAAATAAGGAGTCATAGGGAGGCCAACCAACTCATCAGAATTGGTGTTGCGATAGCAGGTTAGAGAGCCCCAGCCAGGCCAGCCATTGACCCTGTAGATATTAGATCATAGGACAGTGTGGGAGTACTAAAGGGGGAGAAGGGGTTGCTTGGAGCATTTAAGACAGCATTTATTCATAGGTACTACAGAACAATGTTAATATTTTAACACGTGTCTATTACATGTATCTATATCATGTGACCATGAGCCCTGTTACATGTGTATGTATTTTAATGCATTGGGTATTGTTGAAAGCAAGCACGACTACTTAGAAATTCCAACACATTGAATTTGAGCCTTCCAAAAAGGGTGACTCAGATTTAAAAGGACATCCCTGATTCCCACCCCCGTATAATGAGTCATAAGTTGATCTTCCTTCTCGGCGTTATCTTTTTAAGAAATAAAACTGATAGTTGCAGCCTTGTGATGCAGAAAATATCATACCTTATAAAACCTGTTTTATATATAAAAATAAATAGAGAATCTTTGCATATCAAATTTAGTTGCCAGTGTTGGCCACAATAAGCAGTAAATGGTTATACCTCCTTGGCTCATGGCCAGGAGAGGTTCCTGAACATCCTACTTGTTAACATGCATTTTCGTGCACCTGAGACACTCAGCATGGATTATCATATTTCAGTTCAAAGAAACACCCTCAGGAGAGATTATTCAAAATGAACCCAGTTCATGACATTTACCTCCAGAAACCATCTTCATTAACTGATGAAGCATGGATTTCAGGTTTCCCTTTTCAGGTTACATTTTGCCTGAAACTAATTCTACCAAACTATCTGAAGATGCTCTCACAAGTCGGTTTTCAGCTACACTGAATCATGGCCAGTACGACTGGAATTCGATCACCATTATTTCAAGCTGGTTGCTGATATGTTTTCTGCCAAATCTCTATTTCCTCTTCCAAATGATAACTGATCTCCCTTTATTGAACATAAGCCCTGCTCTCATGGTTCCTCCAGACCTGAAACTTAGTAAAGAACAATAACACAAGTCAAATTATTTCAGGATTTAAGTATGTGAAATTCCAAGGGTACCAACTCGGGGACTCTTTGGAAGACAGAATATAAATAAACAAAACACAGAAACGTTCATGCTACGTTTTATGACTGTAATTTTCTTTGATTTGGCCTCTGTAGAGTGTATTTTAAAACATATTGTAAATACCTCCTAGACATTTTCTGTTGTCCCAGAAGCACAGGGCAGGTCTGTTCACAGTAATAGAGGCTGGAGTGTACTGTGTTTGCTACTGTCCTGGGTGGGATGAATGCAACCAAGACAGCTGAGTGTATAAGAGAAGTAAATCGCCCATGCAGTTGGTTTGAAAGCAGAAGATGTACCTGTTCTAATGTGTGCATCCATTTCAAGTGAGAAAACAAGAGATTTCTCTATAGTCATGTGAGCAACACACCACTCAACTAATAAATGTCCACACTGTCTTTAGAGAAGGAAAAAAGGAAACACTAGGAAAAGCTATACCTTTTACACCTTGAGAGGACCCAGACACTACTACTTAGTTATCTCCCCCACTTCCTTACAAAGAAATTCACCGTGAAATACACACGTTTAAACACAAAGACACAATTAAGTCCAGCTAATACATACAGGAGGTTTTCCTTCTATATAAATGGCATGCCAACACCAGTCCTTAAACCATGTGCTCCAAAATAGGTTTTATATTAATTTTTCTAGTGCACCCTGTGTGTTTTTCCCTGTCAGAGTAGAAATATGCCTACATACTTCAAATATTGCCTCTGGCAGTTTAACATTTAAAACAGTTCTATATTCAGATGTACTTTAATTATGAGTCGTAGGTTTTCATTGTTCTGTTCTTATCTAAGAGGTAAACTTTAGGATAAAAAAAAATCAAGTTCTTAAAGTAAGAAGAAAAATAAAATCAACTCTTTGGTTCTTATGTACAAGACTGATTCAAAGAGAGTGCTCTCAGGGAAAAAAAAACAAACAAACATAAAAGCAAAAAAAAAAAAAAAAAATCAGAAGAAACATGCCCAGCTTGTTAATGGCAATGGAGAGTTTCCTTCATACTGTTAATTTTTAAAAATAACTCCAATATGAAGAGATTTGCAAGATAGAGTCCTGAGATATCATTTTTCCTTATATAGGTTTTTTTTTTCAAAACCTTGCTATTATGAGTTACTTCCTAAATAATCATTCCAACTCAAAATTCTCAGCAGTCTGTGAAATGTAGATAAACAAAAGATATTTCAAAGTGTGATCTAATTCAGAGGTTCATCATGCTTATTTTTAAGGAGGATGGAGAGTAGAAAATCATTGTTTCATTTAAAGGACCAAATATTGCAGAATGGGAACTAGCCAGGGTAATGGGACACAATCTGAAGGAAAATCTTGGGAAAATTAGATTTAGGTGATAATATAACCTATAGAGGGAAGGAGAAAAGATAAGTAGAAGCAGGCATAGGCTTCCCTTTCAGGAGACTGGAGAGAATAAACTTTAGGGAAAGAGGAAGCTTCCTGAATGTCATTTTACAGAGAAAAAATAGTCACTCCTGAGAAATTTTCCAAAATCCAGCAGGGGGTACAGTAAAGCTGATGACAGAAGCCCTCCTGGGGAGAAGTCTGGTACATCTGGGTGAAGCCTCAAGGCTAAATTTTAACCCTATTCCCACTTAACCGTTGCTTCAATTGTTTCATTAAAATTGCTTTGTTGGTAGTCTGTGGCAAGACACACCAATTCAGATATTGACAGATCTTTTCTTATGGTTTTAGAAACCTATTGGTTTATTTCTTTCTTTTAAACTTACATATCAAAAACATAAGTTTGAAAGGTGGTGACACTATTGGAAAATTGGCTCTGTAGATTCTGAATTTGCCAATCTCCAAAATTTAGTTGAGCTAATTCCCTATAATAAATATATTATTTAATATATACAAAATAATAAGGTGTAATATGGTATAATGTGTATTTTAAAAAAAGAAAGTTGGGGACACTGTATCCAATGCATTCAGGAATAAATGTATACTCTGTATATTCAGGAATGATGCCTTAATTTAGAAAGCTAGACTTCTCCCTGGAGAAAATAAGTTGTTTGACAATGCTATAATAATTCACATGTAAAAAGTGAACATTTGTCGTTTGGAATCATAATGAGGAAGGGAATAAAATGAGAAAACTAAAGGTGCTTGGAAGGAAAAATCAGCAGATTAAAATAATAGAGCATAATCTGGTATAATATCTGGGAACATATCAAACAACTTTGGATTTCCTTCAACTTAGTATGTTAGTGTCTTTCAGACTAATGAGATAATCAGCAGTTCGATTTCCACAATGTAGAGTCAAGTTCCCTTTCCCTAAAAGGGTGAGTTAGCAGACCTCAGACTGCACACCTAACCACAATGGGTATCTTGTCAAATTGATGATTTACACAAATCCACTACAGTCATTTGTCCACACCCTCCTGGACCCATCCTCCTAATGGCAACTCTGACTTTGCATATCTCCATCCATTCTCATCAGCCAGTGCTTTTTATACTACAGAAGGGTAAAGTACCAGCTTGGATAGATCCCAGCTTTATCACTCAAAATTCCACCAGGTCTGAAGTGTTATGAAAGCTTATACAATCCTGATGTCCAGACCATTTTGCATGAACTATCTTTAAGAGAGAAGGGTACGAAGGTGGGGCAGGAGTGGGGTGTGCAGGGTGGCTGGATGGGGAAATTGCAGGAAGGAAAAATCAATCAATTTATGTTGTCAAAATTGCCCCTGGGTTAGTATGAATCATTCATTTATTTGACCAATAAATATATTTAAGCCTCTTCTATCTAAAGTTAGTGTAGTAAAGTTTTGGGGATGGAATGGTAGATATCACCAATCTCCTGTTCTTCCATGGAGGATAGGACCTAAGGTTGGAGGGGTGGGGTACGGAATGGCAATTTGATACAGACAAAAGAAAGGCAATTCCATTTCAGTTTTGCAAATGTCACTTTCCCCCTCCCTTTGATGAAGAAGACAGTGGAAGCAGGAGGTGATAAATACTACTGGAATATGAGAAACCAAAGTTTGGAAGAATCTGTTATTCATATGGAGAGGATAAAAATTTAAATGTGTGAAGATTTCTGATACATGCTGCCCCTGGTGCAACCAACTTTTGAAAGCCAACTTTTATTACTGTTCCTACCCAACCCTAAAAGCTTTTCATGGACTCCACCCCTGGACTCAGAACACTCAATTCCTAAGACTATAAAGAACTTAGAGATGGAAAAAAAAAGAAAGAAAAACTTAGAGATGATGAAGAAAAATATCTGTATCCTAAAACTCTAAAGTAGAAACTTCGGGATGCCTGGGTGGCTCAGTTGGTTAAGCGGCTGCCTTCGGCTCAGGTCATGATCCCAGCATCCTGGGATCAAGTCCCACATCAGGCTCCTTGCTCGGCGGGGAGCCTGCTTCCCTCCCTCTGCCTCCCTCTGCCTCCCTCTGCCTCCGTCTGACAGTGCTCGCTCTCTCTCGCTCTCTCTCTCGCTCTCTGACAAATAAATAAATAAATCTTTAAAGTAGAAACTTCAACTCTCTCAGAATCATCATTTCTGCCCCACACCAGTGACTCTCTGTGCATGCATCCTTTTGAACATGAAAGTTTTGGGGACCGTATTTAAATATATTAAATGGCACCAACAGTTGTAACAGTTCCCTCTCAGTTGCCCTTGAGTGCCATGTCATTGAGAGGAAGAGTTCCTCATCCTACAAGAGTCTCCTCTGGTCCTAAGAAAATGTGTTCTAACCTTGGCAGTGACTTTACCTCATGCCACCCCTCTACATGATACAGCAGGCCAACTTGACAAGGCCATAAAATGACCTACTTAGTTCAAATTCTCATCAAACAGGCATGGGACTAACTATATAATCTGAAGGGCCCAACTACATAATCTGAAGGGCCCAAGGCAAAAATGACAAAATTTGTTCAAAAATCAGTAGTAATTTCAAGACTGCAGTAACAGGTCATTAAATGAAGCGTGGGGGCCTGTTCAGCAAAGGGCTCTGTGCAACACTGGGTAGGTCATGTGCCTGTGAAGCCGGTCATGGTTATTCATTGCTCCCAGAGTCTATCTCCTCAGCTGTGGCAAAATAAGTGTAATGCATCGATAAAAATACGATGGCCTGTCAGTGTGCTTTTTGATCACCATTTGAGAACTACAGCTCTAGACTAACATTTTTGGCTTCATAGCCCTTGAAAGAAGCAGCGTACTATAAATTCAAGATGTCCTCATTTTCTGCCTACTCACCTTTCTTTATGCCTTCATCTCGTTCTTTTCTCCCTGAAATTTCTTTCTTTTTTTGGTTTCAGATTCACCCAAGAACCTAATGGAAGCACTTGTTATAGAAGCAAAGGAAAACCACCTCTGCAGAAAACACATTTTAAGAATTTAAAACATCTTACACATTACAAGCCAAATGGATTTCTTATTTGCACTTTGACTGGTTACCAGATAATCACAGTGCTTTTACTGTGTGTCATGAAGTATTCTATAGTGAGAAGACCCCGCTCTTTTGGCAACACCATGGGAAGTGGGTTTAAAAAAAAGGGTTTTCTCCGTGAAAATTTTTGGGATTATGAAGAACGATCAACTATCTTCTAATTTGGATCTATAGTTCCTTTGTACCATTTTAAATATATGTATATATATAATATTTTGAAATATTATATATTCTCTTCAAGAAATGAACAATACCACAGTTTGAGACGGCTGGTGTACCTCTTTGAGTTTGGATATTTTGTTTTGTTTTGTCGCGATTTCTTTTTTTATTGGCAAGGAAGAAGACATGTGCCCTTTTGAAATTTCAGCATGGCGCTCACAGTGGAAGGCCAGCTACAGGTGGACTCCTGGAATCTGAGGCATCATAACAATACTGAATCAAGAGCTTCCTTCTGTTTCTACCAGATGACCCAAGGAAGCACATTGTCCTGTTTTATTGCTTTCTACCCTGTGCAATATTAGCATGCAAGCTTGGCTTACATAACCATACTTTATATTCAATTGATATATAATAACCATTCTAACCTCTTCCAGGAAAGTATTTTTAGAACTACTAGCTTTTCCACAGATAAGACAATGAGGATTCTCGAGGGAGTTACTCCACCATGCTATTAAGACTCTGGCAAAATTATGGTAGAATATGGATCCCTGTATTAATAAGTTCTGTAAATACGATGTCTTAAGGCTTTGTATAGCTGTCCTAGACTGCAGAAATGTCCTCCAATTAAATCCAAAGTCTGGCATCATTAAGTACATAGTGCTGTAGCAACAAGTCTTATCATGGCACCTCTTTCTATGTTTGATTTGCTTTTTCCAAGAGGATTCAGATCTCTTCTGGTGAGACAGGAAGACCATTAAAGCAATTAGATTTCAGAATGATCTATGTGACCAAATGCTGGACAGCCCTATTAAAGTGGTAAATAACTTCTTTCTAAACCTACTTGTCCTCTTTATTTGCCATGTATTTTTCCTGAGTCAGCCTTAGCCAAATCCAGAGAACACCTTGCTTAGAAACTTGTAATCAGCCAGAATTTTTTCCGTGAGGTCTTTGCTGCCATCAAAGCCAATATTTCTAATCGCAGTATTTTGAAAATCAAAAATTCATTACTATAACTGCTATGTACGTAGCCCTCAAGGTGAAATGTCAAATCCCATGATTGGGTTCCTCTACAGTTACTTGGATGAGACATATGGGGCTCACTTCTCAAAAAAGAAATTTTTCTCCATCTTCTCTTTTTAAAACTTACTCATATGATGATTATAGAAAGGAAATATCTATTTATTATCTACCCAGGATAGCATAATAGTACCAAACATTCCTGTTACTTAACCTAGCATATGGCAAGTATATCTGGTTTTTTCTCCAGAGCCTTCTCTCTAGAATACATGTGGTTAGGACCTCTTATTATCTCGCCTGCACAAGTGGGCCCCTAGTGGGGATTTTTAAAGGTAAACCTCAGGTGAAATCCAGAGGTTACTTCATGTCTACCGATATAGCTTGAAGTGTGATTGAATATGTAAATACTCTAATCGGATAGATTGACTCTGAATATTGACTGAATTATATTGCCTATAAAAAGCACACGGAAATGGAAATAGACTACTAATTGCAAAATCTAGGTTTTCCAAGTACCTTCACAAATATTGCCAGAAGATAGAATAAAATCCATACAACAAAATCAGAATCCCTTGAATTTATGGTCCACATTCATGTACCAAGTAATATATTAGCAAATGACTTTCACCTGTAAACTTCAGAGTAAAACCTGAAATTCTGAATGCAAAAAATTATCTGGAATGGCACTTCCCAAAATGGGGAGGAAAAAAACATCCATAATCAAATACATTGGGGGAAAGTTTTTAAATAAAATAAAACAGAAATATTTACTGGGGAAATTTTCAGAGCCTTTAATACACCAAACATGATGTACATCTCCAAGAAAGACTAAAACATGCATTGCCAAGTCAAGAGTTTCCAGAATCTAGACATATAAGGTGGTTACTTAACTAATGGATGGCACGTCACTGCTTAATTTCTGTGTGAGGATATATTCACGGCCTTGTCACATCTTCAGTTTCTTCAATAGAACCAGAAATCTGGATTTTTATTTAAAATCTCCTAACATTCTTCAGTAAGATTAACTAATATGAGATGTTTGCCATTACAAATCGTACTAGCATTATTATTGCCCCCAAATTCCCTGATCACATGGCCTTTTCGAGGAGATGAGTATTTCATGGAATACCCTTTTAAAAGCATCGATCCTGAATGAAAATCCAATGGGAAAAAAAAGAAATTCTCTTTTCTATGGCCTCATGCATACAGACGCTTCTTGTAACTTATGATATGTGAAGCTCACAGCTTCTCCCATTCTGTAACCAGAGCCTGTAAGTCAATGAAAGAGTTAGTCTAGAGGCCCAGGTCTGCCAATTTATTTCCTAGTGTTCACTTCATGCAATAACCTTCCTTGGAAAGACCTAGAAGAGGAGAAAAGGGAGAAAAAGACCACATCAGAATCAGGCAACCATCCAATAAAACAGTGCAAATGTTTGTAAATGTCATCAAATTCAATTTGGATTCATCAAGGCCCTTATACAAATGTGTGAATCATCAAGTTGTATTTAAAAATTGGACCCATCTCAGTTAAGGGACTCAGTAGCTACTCCATGTCTACATCTGTTGTTTAAAAACTTTTATCATGTTATTGCTGGAAATAAAGAGCTCGGTGTGGTATGACTAATAATGATTTTAAGCTTGTACATCAGGTGTGACAGTGTTCTAACATACTTAGAGCCAATGGAAAGGGTTTCATCCAGAACCCGTCTCTTGGTAAAAAGGAAAATGTGGCTCATTTCGTAAGGCAGGTTTTTGAGTTAGGTAAAGCTTATTTGTTGACTTCTGTGTGTGTGTGATTAGATTTATCTGTTAATGGATTTGGCAAGCATGCTGAGAAATTTTACTACAAGGCTTTTTTCCATTATCGAATGATAAAGAATGTTTTCACCAACACAAAAATTCAACATCATTTTCTGATCAAATCCAGAGTAACTTTCACAAAGCAATCACAGTGGTTTTCTATAGTGCAGTATATTACACCAACCTGCCATGTCACTGATGTAAGTCATGAAGAGTATAAAAAGTGTTTATATGAGGAGATCCACACATTCCTCACCTACATAGGATATGTACTCCCCCCTGGAAGGTTAAATGACAAATCATAATATGAGTTTTTCTTTTAATTAAGCTTGACACTTCCATTTCAGAACCTATTAAGGTTTACCTGACAAAGAAGTATACCATTTCCCTTTTCATGAGCTGTCCACTTTCCAAACAAAAGATTTAGTGTCTAGTAAATTCTAGGGCTCAAGCCACCTCAATCAAGTGTATAAATATAAGAAAACAAGATATAAGATATATTAAGAAAAGTGAGGGTTCTGGACTAGGGACAACAGTGGTAAAATCAGAAGGCTTAGTGCCCATAGGCATCAAACAAAGTGATAAAACAGAATCATGTTCACACTTCAAAGTAAATTAAAGAGAAAATCATTAATTGCATGTGCAGGCGTATGTGCATGTACACACACACACACACACACACACACACACATCTCCTGTTAAAGATTTAAAACTTTTAGGTAGAATAAGAGGGCTTTTTTTTCCTTGTAAAGGTCTTAAGGGCATATCAGGAGATGTTGTGACATGTTTTCACATCATTGGTCTGCAAAGGGTTCTTATGTATTTATCTATTCATTATTTAGTTTGCTTCACGTTTTACCAAGGGTTAAGCTCTCATTTTGTTGTTGTCGGTGTTGTCGTCGTTGTTGTTGTTGTTGTTGTTGTTTTGGCAGCTAGCTGCATTATTTAAAAAAATAATAATTACTGATTATCAAACATGAAAGCTGGGACCCCAGCCATAACGGACTGGTTTATCAATCAGGTGGCATACAGGCAGCCCTCATTCCTACCTGTTCGGAGAAGCTGTAACCTGAGAGTACACTCACACGCACGTGCCGAGGGAACTCTGGGGCCAGACTTGCCTCAAACAGGAGCCTGAGTGTCTCAGTGTGTCAGACCTCTGTCTTCAGCTCACGTCTGCTTCAGCTGAGGTCAAGATTCCACAATCCCGGGATCGAGTCCCATATCAGGCTCCCAGTGAGTAGCCTGGTTTTCCCTCTCTCTCCTTCCCTTTCCAGCAGCCAGCATTGGTTCCAGAATACTGTTATCCTGCAGCGTTAGGGAGCCGGGTGGCCCAGTTCTTCTGTTTTATTTGTTGTTGTGGTTGTTGTTATTTTGGGAAAATCCAGAAACCTAGAGGCTTGTATGATTTCTCGAAATGTTAGATATTTATAACCCATTGAATTTGCATTAAAAGAAAAGGGCTAACAACTCTGTTCCACCCATGAAATGCCAGTTTGAATGAAACTGTCCAGTGAAATACAAGTCTGGCCTAACATTGCATTATTCTCATGGATTTGCGTCTTTGTGTACATCCTCCGCTGGTAGAAAAACCAATGGAGTTAGAGCTTGTTTGACGTTCCTCGCACTTAACCTGCAGACTGTCTTACTTCTCCACTGAGAACTCTTGTGGGGGCAGCAACCCACCTCAACTGTCCTCGACTGGGGGCATGCCGCGGTTACAAAAAGGGGTCAGCCACTGGCTAGAGTGAAGTTAATTGATTAAACTTCTGTAGATTCCAACCTGGAGGTCACAAGCTGATATGGGAACAAAATTTAGGAACCGGGAAGAGACAGTATGAAGTCAGCAGAGCCCACCGGTTGGTGTTAATAGATATGAGAAGCTTATACATTTAGTTTAAAGAATGTTACGAACTGGTTGCCCGATTGGAATGGCCTTTTCTCCCTTCCTCCGTGTTCCACAGATACCTTCCCACATATGCAGATTCGTGACTTCTGTGTCCCCTGAGCTGGATCCTCCTCCAGATCTAGAAGCTCTCAAGGATTCTCACCCCTCCCCCACCCACCATTTCACACACACACACACACAGACACCCCACTTCCCTATCCCTCCCACCCCCGTGAGACATTTCTTCTTCTCTCTTTCACATTTCAGGCTGATAAAGGACTATATCCATTGAAAAAAGCCCTAAAATTGTGAGCTAGTACAGCTCCCCCCGCCAAAGATTAAAGTCCTTGTTCTCTACTTGTAACCTAGAAAAGCCTGTACCCTCTGAGTTTTCATGTCTATAAAATGGAGGTTGTGCACCAAGTTTAAAGGTTATGGGAAGATAAGGGAAATAGAGAAAGTGGAAATGTGTTATAAATGGAAAGCAGCAGGTAAGCTGTGGTGATTGTGCTCTTCTCAGATTCCCATGATTCTGTGTCACCTAGACACTCCTCGGCAATGCTAGTCCCACCCAAGGCAAACAAAAAAAGAAACTTGGGTAACTAACAGCCAAAATATGATTCCATGTTCTCTTGCTAGAAAGCTCAAGGACAAGACTAATCTTGCTCAATTTTGTGGGATTTGCCATTTGCCGTTACCACTGCTAATGTTTTTAAGCCACTGGAAGATGTCAATATAACTTACATTCAAGCGTTGGCATTGGCACAAGCAAGTAATTGCATGTTGGAGAAGGCACCTTGCTGGTGTCCAGACTGTTTATCCAGATCTTGAATTGCTAATGACCTGAACCATCTGCTGTGTAAGACAATTTTCAGCAACTACACAGCATCATTACCTGGCTACTTTTCCCCCACATCTGGTTTCTTGTCATTCAGACTATTGTCCTGCTGGATTTCTCTGTGAACCCTTGTTATGGCAGAGGTATGACTTTTCATTGTCCCCTCTTACAGCTACCACAGTGACAGAGGCTGCTTTCATTCATTCATTTACTCGTTCACTCAATTACCAAGAACCTGTTGAGTAGTTACTATGTGTCAGGCACAGTACTAGATACTGAGATAACTCCAGAGTTTACATTGTTCTAGGGGAAATAGACAAAAAACAGTGAACAAGGAACCATAAATCATGATAAAAGACATGCAAAAGGAGTCACAAAAGTAAATAATGGAAGGGAAACATGAGCTTGTGGGAGGATAAACAGGAAGTGTCTCTTGAAGGAGGTGGAACAAAGAACTAGAGGGTAGCAGGAAACAGCCATGCAGAGACCCAAACGGAGTGAGGGTGAGCAGCGTGTGTGTTGCAGGTGGCTGAATTAGTACATACCAAGGCCTCAGCCAAGGGGAACTTCTATGTGTCTGCAAGCCTGAAACAAAGTCTCTTTCTGTATGTTGTCAAATCAGAGTAGTTAGAGCAAAGTGGCATGAGTTTGGAGAAGTAAACTTGGAGTCAGATCATGGGGCTACACAAAAAGTTCGAGTTTTGTCTAAACTGTGGCAGGAAGAGATGAAAAAAGGTTTTTAGCCAGGATGACACAATCTAATTTATACTTATACCAGACACTATTGGTGTCCATCCGGATCCTGTCCTTGGTCCTCTACATGTGCAGGGCAACCAAATGTCTCAGGGAATTAGGAGAGCAACCATCAACCACTGGCAGATGAAACTTGATGTACAAATTTCCCAGCTTCCTCATTCCCAGGTGGGACAGCTCTGAGGGCTGTTCTACATCATGACCGTCAAGTAGAACTTTCTGTAGTATGAAAATGTTCTTTATCTCAGCTGTCCATTATGGTAGCCACTAGCCACCTGTGGCCGTGAGCACTTGAAATGTGTCACCTGTGACACAGGAAATAATTTTTATTTTTATCTAATTTTATTAACTTAATAGACAGCCACATGTTGCTAATGGCTGCCTTATGGGACAGCACAGTTCTATTCAGTCTCTGAGTTGTGCCGAATGAGATTGAGGCCCAGCTGCCCAAAACCTGCTCATAAACACACATTTTGGGGGTTCCCTTCATTTCTGTCTCATGTCCTTGTTTCCTTATCAGTGCTTCCTAGATTCATCTCCCAAATAAACTACGTGCATTAAAATCCATCTCTCGGAGCCTTCTTATGGAGAGACCCACCTAAGGCAATGTTAAGGTGACCACTCTATTCCAAGAAAGGAAAAAGATCAGACGGGCACACAAGTGAAACTGAAGGGACCAGTGGGGTCCCTTTTTTTTTTTTTATACTATTTACTAAACATAGATGGAACACATCCCTGTCACAAACTAGGCACAGATCAATGAATTTTTCTTTTCCTTTTATGGAGATGCTGAGAGCTTACATTCAGGTCTCAACTACATCCGTAGACTCCATTTCATAGGCTTAGCTATCCAAGGCCATCTTGATGAGCCAAGAGTAAGGCTGGGCCGCATCTCATAAAAGTAAGTCATAACGAGAAAACTTTCTGTCCCTTCTGATCTGGCCTACCTCATTGTCAATGAACAAAGTTTAAATTGAATTATTAATGAGAAAATATCAAATTCATTTCTAATCCTAGTATTTCTTTCACCAAATGATAAAATAAGTATGGCATTCTAGAAAATACACCAAAGAACTCTAATCTCCAGTCCTCATTTAGGGAATCATTAACACTTCTTAAAGTGGTCCTCACAAATGACCTTCTGTGCAGACAACACCAACTCATCCCAAAAGGAGAAAATGGTAGCCTAAAATGCCGGTGTGGAAATTTAAGGGCATAAGTGAAAGATCTAGGAAAGTCACATAATCAGGAAAGTCTGTGTAAGAATGACAGAGACCTCTAAGAATATCATTACAAAGGCTAAATGAATTATGGACTAAAATCGACTTCCAGAAATAGTAAGGTCATCCTAAAAAGCATCTTGTAGCTATGTTCAAAGCAAGTAGGATGAAATCTGCCTAAAACCAGGAATGTATGGGTGATAGAAAATTTAGATTTTTCTCTCAAGCAACTGTTTTATTTCTCTGTTCTTTTTCCTGTGTTAATAAAAATTATCTAGTGCCTAAAACATCAGAAAGGAATATTGTTCAGAAAGAAAGAAACTCAAGAGATTTGTAAGAGAGCATCTAGCTCTCCCCAGTTGTTCAAGTGCCCTGTGTGCCATGATCATGGGAGGGGGATAGCTCTGCTTTGTACTATTTATTGATTTCTTTAGTGTAAATACTCCCACCCTGGCTGATTTCAAGCTACCATGCACCATTGACTCCCACAGCCAGTAAGAGCCAGCTCCAGCATATCACCATCTCTGGGAGAGAATCACGAAACTTTCAAATTTCTGAACTATCAAAAAACGACCTCACTAATAACAGGGAATTTTGAGGTATCTGGGAGAGGCACCTGTATGGGTTAAGTATAGCTACAATTGTTAAAAAGAAGAAGTGAGTTCTTAAAAGTAAAGACCAGTGACCCAGAGGCCAGCCCAGGGCAGGATTCTGCAGTAGATGATTTAAGTGATTTCTGTGAATAGTTAGGCAAGCAGTGGTTACCAGGAGCCAACTTGCATTCACCAGGAAAAAAAAAAGTCATGTCAGACACCTTTTTCATTGACCTGTGTTCTTTAACCAATCTGAAAGATTTCAAACATTGATGACCATAGTATGTCCGGATTTTAGCAAAGTATGAGTTTTTGGCCAAGAATTAGCAAACTACGGCCCTCACAGTAAATCTGTCCTGCTGTCTGCTTTTGTAAATAAAGTTTTATTGTAACATAGCCATGTTTACATATTGGCTACAGCTACACTTGAGCTACAACAACAGTTGAACGGTTGGTGCTGCAGAGATCTTATGGCTCAGAAAGCCTAAAATATTTACTACTGGGCCTTTTATGAAGTTTGCTTGCCCCTAGTCTATCACGGAAAAGGCTGGATAATAGGAAAAGTTCATGTGGGCTCATAACCACAATGAATAGCCATATTCAAATGTTTCTAATTCATGGAATGATTGCATCCTCGAGAAATACTTCTGGTAGCAGAAGAGTGAGTTCTGTCCGGGCTGTGTCCTGTGTCTTGTTTTTATGATTAACCACACAGGGGAGGGTATTGACATAGCATGCAGGCCGGTCTTGCAGGTGGTCCACAGTCAAAGTGGTCATTGAGAAAGTAGGATGGTTAAATCAAGTTCAAGCAAATAGGCAGGTAGAGGAAAGCAGTTTAGATGGTGAGGAACAGTCAAAGGACATGCCATTAAGATCTGTGAGAAAGAATAAGTAGATGAAGAATGAAAGGTATACTTAAATATTGAAAGTTCTCTCATTTAGAAAAGGGATAAAATTAGTTTCTAAAGAGTGCATGGAATTTATTATTTTAAAAGATTTTATTTATTTGAGAGAGAGAATGTGTGTGTATGAGTTGGGGAGGGGCAGAGAGAGAAGAACAATCAGACTCCCAGCCAAGCGGGGCTCGATCCCAGGACGCTGAGATCACAACCTGAGCCAAAGTCAGATGTTTAACCTGTTGAGCCACTCAGGCACCCCAGAGTGTGTGAATATATAACTAAATATATTTCAGTTAAAACAAGAACAATTTACCCGATAGGTTTTTCGCAGTAGGTAGTGATTCTCTTGTTGTGAAGGGTGTCCAAACAGATGAGAACTCTTGGGAGTTCTGTAGGAGGATTCATGCCTGAACAATCTCGTACTTCTCAGAATTTGTGATGATCTAAGTCTGCTAGGGTTAGGGTTAGGGTTAGAGAATTAGAGATCTTTGATAATATCAGATTCTTACGATGCAAGAAATTCTCAAGTTCTCAAGAGCAACTGACACTGCCTGTATCCAGATGGCTCAGTTCGAATGTACAGATGTCCCCTAACTGCCCCCGAAGTACTGCTCACCGGAGAAAACAGGTCCTCCTTCCCAGTTTCAGAGGCATCAGTTTCTTCAAAGTCAATGAGCAAGCAAGTCCGCCCCATTGCTAACCAGTCAGTTACAACAATGATGAGGTGATGATGGAAATGGCTTGGAATCAGAGGAATTTTCTAAGAAACCAGCAGCCCTTTGTTAGGGATCTGGGCCAGAATTTCAGTCAGGTATAACCTCAACTGCAAGGATGGACCAATCAGAAGTTTAATAACAGGGAAGCAGGCCAAAAACAAAGCCACCGAAACCAAAATGTTTGATGGTAGGAATTGGTTCAAAGATGTAAAGCTGAGCAAGTCACCAGTATTTTAGCCAGGGATGTCTCCACTACCATTTACAATGGTTTGGCAGGTTATTGTTATCCTCTCATCATATACCAGTTTTAGAGGCAATAACACACTTGAGTAGTGGGATAGCCAATACATGAAAACTCATCTGGACAGAATCTCTCAACTCTATTTCATTTTCCCATTTTAACTTATGCCACTTATGATCTCTGTGCTCTTTCCAGAAATGTCTAATTAAAAGGCCATCAGATACTTCTTTGCTCTGGGAGGAAGTTTTATTTTGGGAGAAAATTATTATATGGGAACAATCAGTGCTAACCCAGAGGTGCCACATCCATTGTTAATTCATTTTTCATTGTGGTACATTTACCCAGAGTCCAACAACAAAATGTCCCAAATATTCCAAAGTGCTGAACAAAGCTGCATGCTTGCAAATGCCATCAAAGAAATGTGGGCCCTATGTCAGAAGGACATCACCCTACAAAATAATCTCTTTACAATCCTGCCCTAATACAATGTTTGTCAACCCTGCAAGATCCAGTGCCCCCTTAGGATGTCATCTAAGCCTCCTGAAATGAAATTCATGGATAATATAAATTCCCTATACATGTAATTCCAAAAAAAATTAATGTAATTCACAAGCATAATATAAAAGAGATCTGCAAGAAAATTGACTTATAACAAACTAATGTTTATTTTAATCTGTAAGTGCTCTAGCACATAATGTTAGAAGACGTAATGAAACACGTAAAGATTTGAGCACACTTCTAATGACTAAATTTGGATTTAGGAATTAAAATTTATACAGATATGGTTGACGTATTATATCTTAAATTATAGACTAAGCAAAAGTGTGTGTGTACAAATATTTTAAAATACAGATGAAGTAACAGATATGGTGTACAGACAGAAAGCCAAGAATGCAACATCTATAAATAAAAACTGAAACAAATGGGTTTATTGCTGACTCAAATCCATAATCCATGTTCCAATCACTAATATGATTTTTCTGGAATGGTGACTAATTCTCCCGAGTAATTTTAGTGTGTATCAAAATCATGTCCACACAGATGTCTATCACTTGATGAATGGATAAAACAAAATGTGGCTCATCCATACAGCAGAATGTCACTGAACCCTAAAAAGGAATGCAGTGCTGATACATGCGCCAAGATGGGTGAACTTGGAAAACACGGGGCTGAGTCAAAGAAACCAGACACCAAAGGTCACGTATCCTATGATTCTATCTCTATGAAATGTCCAGAATAGACAAGTCTCTAGAGACAGAAAAGAGGTGGGTTGGTTTCCAGGGGCTGGAGGGAAGCGGGGAGGAGAGAATGGTGGCTAGTTTGTTGATTGGGACTGATGAAAATTGTCTGGAACTAGTTAGTGGCAATGCACAACCTTTCTCTTTTCTTTTCTTTTCTTTTCTTTTCTTTTCTTTTCTTTTCTTTTCTTTTCTTTTCTTTTCTTTTTTAGCATAAATGGATACACAATGTTACATTAGTTTCAGGTGTACAACATAGTGATTCATCATCTGTAAATATTATGCTCTGTTCACTACAAGTATAAACTGTCATCTAGGTATACAACCTTTGGAATATACTTAAAACAATTGACTTGTTCACTGCTTTAGAAGGTGCCTGCGTGGCTCAGTCCGTTTAGCATCTTGCCTTCAGCTCAGGTCATGATCCCCGGGTCCTGGGATTGAACCCCGTGTTCGGCTTCTTGCTCAGTGGAGACCTGCTTCTCTCTCTCCCTCTACCACTCCCCCTGTTTGTGCTCTCTCTCTCTCTCAAAATAAATAAATAAATTTTTAAAAATCTTTAAAAGGGTGAATTTTATGGAATGCCAATTATGCCTCAGGTTTTTGAAAGCATGCAAAAATTTCTCTTTTTGTGTCTGAGTTCACTTCTGGGCCCAGATCATTTAAAACAGATTTTTCACTTCCACTAATGTTCACTGTGACATTAATAATGCTTTGAGACAATAATTCTGCCTTGAGCAGAAACATCTCATGTACTTTAGGCATATACGGTCTCTCCCCACTCACCATGTAGTAGCAGCCGCCCACAATCCCCGTAGCCACCAAGAAACCATTGCACAGGGGTGCCTGAGTGGCTCAGTCGGTTAAGTGGCTGCCCTCGGCTTGGGTCATGATCCCAGCGTCCTGGGATTGAGTCCCACATCAGGCTCCTTGCTCCGCAGGGAGCCTGCTTCTCCTTCTGCTTCTGCCTGCCACTCTGCCTGCCTGTACTCTATCTTTCTGACAAATAAATAAATAAAATCTTTAAAAAAGAAAGAAAGAAAGAAAGAAAGAAAGAAAGAAAGAAAGAAAGAAAGAAAGAAACCATTGCACAAATTTCCACGTGGCCCGTGAGGGTAAGTGAGGTATTGCCTTGTTGAGAATGACAATCGTAAAAGCATGCAAAAATAATTAAGACGTATAAATACTTGGCGCCACACACTGCTAGTTTTTCAACCCACTGACAGCACTTGCCACCACTTAGAGACCACTTCGAGGCCTGTTCAAGCTGCATCCGTTGGTCCTTTCACTGGCTTCTCCCTCCTTTTCCACCCAACTTTTAAGACAGCAGTGCATAAAATTCTCCTATCTGGTGACCTGTGAAATGTTTGCAGGTTTCTGTTTGGATTTCTTTTTCTCAAATACACATTATTCAGATACGCGGTATTTCTCAGAATTTGCAGCATCTCAAGATTCAGTAATGAGGGACGCCTGGGTGGCTCATTCTTTGAACCTCTGCCTTCAGCTCAGGTCATGATCCCACCAGGGTCCTGGAAGGGAGCCCTGCCTCAGGCTCCCTGCTCAGCGGGGAGCCTGGTTCTCCCTCTCCTACTCCCCCTGCTTGTGTTCCCTCTCTCGCTGTGCCTCTCTGTCAAATAAATCTTATAAATAAATAAATCTTAAAAAAAAAAAAGATTCAGTAATGATATGTGTCTCAGAATGAGTTTAACAATTTTATAGTTCTGTGGTGCTTTGAGGTAGAGGGTGAAAACGTAAAACACACACACACACACACACAAAGCTATTTAGGATTTTTTTTTTCATGTTTCTCCGGGATTTTTTATTCTTGCTTGTTTTTCTCCATTTAACACAGCAGTTAAGAAAGCCTCGAGGCATGGGAAAGGCTTCAAATGTGCAGCGGAGTAGCTGATGTCTTGCTGGGTTGTAGCACCATCGTGGGCTGCTGGCACCACAAAGAGCAGCCAAGAATCTTTTCAGCTTTTCTTTTCTCAAATTGGCTCCTTCCAAGTGCTAAAGGCTTAAAACCGGGATCTCAGTCAGTGATTCCTACCTAGTTTTGGTACACACAAGGATGTCTCTAATGGTTGCGAGGAGAGTCAAAAATTCTCCAAATACTTGATTTTTATTGGCGATCTTTTTCAAAATAAAATATGCCCCCAGAGTAACATAGAAAAGGTGTACAACGCGACCCAGACCTTCTCAAAAATACCGTTGCAGCCTGCTGGTCACTGGCTGTTATCTGTCTGAGTGTGCTTTCTGCAGGCTCCTAGGAACCATTGCCTCTTATGGGGTGGGGTTTTGATGAGATAATTATTCAGCTTACACATTGACTATAGGCTCAAAGAGAGGAGAAGTGAAGGCATTTTATTCAAAAATGTCCTAAACACCAAAGAGGATTTTGAAATCCCAGAATAGGATTACATATCTTCTATTTTTCAGGATCATTCCATTTGGCTTCCTAATGTAAAACTTGGCAAATTCTACAACTGGAAATAAAAACTCTTTTTGTCAAATATTTTAATCTGAGCATAAAATTAATTCTCTCTTTGAATAAAGTAAAATCTAGCTTTATGTTCACATTTATTCAAGGTTGTACCTAAGAAGTATAATAGGTTTGGGTCAGATCCAACATATTATTAGAAAAACTCAAGTCAGGCTAAAAGTCTGTCGGAGACCGCCTTCCAATTAGCAAGGAAGCAATGGTCATTATGTTAGTTGTATAACTTCTGAGCTATTTAACAGATTTCAGTGATATTTGAGACATGTATAAGTGGAAGACATGGATTTTTATGGAGGGGGTTGTGAAGGTCTATGGGTTTTGGGGTTGGCAACTCAAAACCTAACTTAAGTATTTGTTGGAAAAGTGCATCTTGGAGACCCTCCCCCTACTCTCTCTGCTCTGAGAACTGCTGACTCTAGGGTCACAGTCTCTGAACATGCATGAGGATGTGGAGGTCGTGACTTGTTGCATACTGGAGCATTGTTTTTTTCTCTTTTAACTTTTTATTATAGAAAACATCAAGCATAAACAAAAGTAGATAGAATAGTATAATAAAAACTCCTTTACTCATAACCTAGCTTGAACAAATACTAGTACATAGCCCATCATTTTTTTTAGCCCCATGCCCCCTGACAACCCCCACCCCAGATTATTCTGAAGCAACTCATATCATCTCATCTGTAAATATATCAGACCATAATAGACACGACATCTTTTAAAAAATATAATCACGATATGATTATCAAACCTAATAAAAAATTAAAAATGAATCATTAATATCCCCAAATGCCAAATCAGTGCTACCTATGATCTTCTGACTGTCTTATAATTTTTTAGTAATTGCTTGAGTCAGGATCCAAATATGTTTTGTGAGTTCCATAAATAACAATGGGTTGATATCTTTCCTAAGTCTTGCAGGTGTCCCTTCTGTCTTGCTTTTTTTTTTTCCTGAAAAAAAAAAAAAAATTGAAACAGTGGATTGCCTCTGTCCTGTAGAATCTTCCCAAAGTCTCCACTTTGTGGACTACATCTCCATAGTATTGTTTAAAATGATCTCGTTCCTTGAATTTCCTGTAAGTTAGTAATTAGATCAAGAGGCTGGATCAGATTCACACTGTAATTTTTTGTTTTTCCTTTGTTCTGGAGAGACTTCTTCAGCAAAGATGTCTACTTTCATCAGAAGGCACATAATGTCTGGTTGATTTTTGTAATGTCATTGATCATCAATGATTGATTACCAATCATTGAGGATCACCACTCATTCATTAATTTCTTAACAGTTATAAATACTGATATTTTTAATTCTATTATTCCTTCTTTATTAACTGGAATACTTGTCTGAAAAGGAATTTTTCCTCATCATTGTCTATAGGGACAGATTTTATAAGAAGGCATGATAAGTGGTTGATTCTCTTTCTTTGTCAGCTTTCAAAATATTGATATGTTTTGCCAGCATCCTCCAAAGTGACCAGTGCATTTTTTGGTAACATTATGACTTCATGGAAGTCAACATAGTTGATGTGTTTTAATTCTTTGCATGTATTATCCTTACTGAAGTTCAAATTGCCCCCTTCTGCCATTTGAAACTAACTGATGTCTTTTTTAGGGACTTGTAAAGGCAAACCAAAAAGGAATTTCAGTAGGAATTCCAAGGGCTTCCTGAGCAGCACACTAAGAACTCCTTCCCTTTGTAGTGTGCTGTACAAAGTGCTACACTCCTCTCATTTGGACTCAACCACAGTCATAGCAATGCTGGGGATGGGCTCTCAGACAGCATCTGGTGGTAACTGTGTTGAATAGTAGAGAATACATAGCTCAGGTAAATGAAACAACCCTGCCAAGTTCACCAGGACTTCTTGATGGTAGAACTGTGATGAGAATCCGATCTTCTGATTTCAGGGCTCTTAACACGTATCTTAATAAAGCTGACCATATTATCCTTATTAAGATGATTCCCATCAGTCTCAAGAACAATCTTAGACACCTTCTAAGATACTTGAAGACAAAAATGTGTGATTAAACCAACAGTTACTCCTTTTCACAGAACAGTTTCATGCTATGGACCAACATGGTAGATGATAGCATATTATATTTTCTCTTGATGAGAATCACAGTCCATGAGGTTAATCAGAAAGTCCATTTCCCAGGATGGAGGAAGATTTAGAAAGTATTGCCACATAAGCACTTTGTAGAGAATGGATCTTATTTTAACAAGTTTTTCTTGGTGAAGCAAGGGTAGGAAGAAACTGGAGTTAAAAGAGGAAACTAAAAAAAAAAAAAAGAGAGAGAGAGAATTTCTGGTTGGACGAGCTTTTCCTGGGAAAGGATGAAGCCCTGTGATAGGTATCTTGCTACTGTCAAGCATTGTGCTCTTACCCAGTAAACTGGATCATTTTCCTGCGGACTGGAGACCTAACATAAGCATTGTATCTTAAACATGTGTCAAATAAATTAGTTGCAATTTTTCTGTTTAAAATGGTCTAATGATACCCAACCAGTTGTGTTTTCCTCCATTGCAGGTTGGGAGTAAATAAGAATTTGTTGAAAAGTCAGGCAATGGTTTTGTTCTCCTAGACGATAAGGTGAAATAAAATTTTTCCTAATGACTCTTTTGACAGTTGACTGAAAAAGAAGTGACTGTGACTTAAATTAATTTGAAGGCAGGCTCTCCCCATGTTTGTTCTGTGTTACTCAAATTGCTATATTCTAATGATAGGCAAGGCCCTCCAGGTTGCAGAGCAGGCTATGTGGAAGTAAGTAAACACCACAATAATATGAAACCTCTGAATGAAAAGCTAAAAATGAAATCAGTCTGGTTTTAATAGATGTCTCGATATACAAGTGTCTTACACCAAATAGCCAAATCATGGGTTAGCAAACTCTTTTTTCTCTAGAAGATCAAACGGTAGTTGCAGGCAACTACTGAAATCTGCCATCACCACTTGAAAGAAAGCATAAACAATACATAGACAAATGGACAGGGCTGTGTTCTGACATAATTTATTTACAAAATTTATACAAGAGTAAGCAGCAGGCTAGATTTGATGTATGACCCATAGGTTGCAGACTTCTGGTATATATGAAGACAGAATATTTTGTTTTCATGGAAGAATTTAACACTTAGTGACAGTGTGAGAGGAAAGGTATAGATAATGAGATATTTTTCTGAAACAGTGGCTCCAGTAGGAGATCACAGCTCAGATGTCTACAGGGTGAAAACTTTCAGTTACATGAGAAACATAAGTGTGTACAAGATGTCTGGAAGTAGTGAGATTATAGTTCAGCAGGAAGGGCCTGGCTCCCCTCTCACCCTACCAATGTAAAGGGACATTGGTAATCAGTCATACCTGACTGTCACCATGTGGAAATGTCCATTGTCTCTATCTTCTCTAGCTATCAAGTGAAATCTCCCTATTTTTAGATGTTGGAAAATAATTTTTAAAATGTAGGGCAATGCAGAGGAAAACCAAAACAAATCTCACAGCATCCAGATAAGTATTGGTCAAGTACAGAGAAGGTTCTCAATAAATAAATGTTAGAAATGAAGAAGAGGGGCATCTGGGTGGCTCAGTGGGTTAAGCCTCTGCCTTCGGCTCAGGTCATGATCTCAGGGTCTTGGGATCGAGCCCTGCCTTCGTTTCTCTGTTCAGAGGGGAGCCTGCTTCCCCCTCTCTCTCTGCCCGCCTCTCTGCCTGCTTGTGATCTCTGTCTGTCAAATAAATAAATAAAATCTTTAAAAAAAAAAAAAAGAGGGGGGTGCGGAGGCAGAGAGGCTGAGAGGAAACAAAAACAAAAAGGTAAAAGTCAGAAAAAATGAAAAAGAACCAAATGACCAAAACCATTCTTCAAACTACCAGTTTTCAATCTCCAAGCAAAAGGCTGGGCCCATTCAATCATATTTGACACCAATACTGCTCTGATGACATGGTATGTACTAGAAGACAGGAGATGTCCTATATTTATGTAGTCAAAATGATATGTGCCATTTTCAACCTAAATGAACAAAATGATCAAAACAAAAATGAAACCAAGTGAAGACCAGGACCCTGGAGAAAGAAATCTTGGTTTTCATTCCAGCCCCCCACTGTGGAAGGCAGGCAACGCTCATCTCCATCTTTGCTGCGCTTAGCAATGTTCCCTCCCTCACTGTACATGAGATCATCCGGGAGCTTTGGGAGAATGCCGGTGCCCCCGCTCAGAACACAGAGATTCTGACTTCCTGGGTCCAGTGTGAAGCCCAAGGCCTTGATGTTTTTTGTTTTTGAATTCTCTCCATCTTATTCTGAGGCACAGCCAGGCTGAGGAACCACAAATCTTGACATTAAGGACATACATGGTATTAGGATGATATTTAGATTTACAAAGCATACACAATGAAGAATTGCTTCAGATGGCTATTGAGTGATATGTCCATCAATAGAGTGTTGCATAGAGGATAGAGTGTTGCATTGAGTCATCCATTTTGCATAGAGGATAGAGTGTTGCATTGAGTCATCCAGCAAGTTGAACAGTTAACACAATTACCCTCCCCAATCCTCGCAGAAGTACCACCTGACTAGTGTCTTAGATCAGGGGGTGGCAAACTTAGTTCAATGTCTACTTTTGCATAGCTTGTAAGCGAAGAATAGTTTTTACATATTTAAATGGTTGAAAAGAATTTTAAAGAATAATATTAATGACACATCAAAATGATAAAAGAAATTCAAATTATAGGGCCTATAAATAAAGTTTTTTTTTTCTTTTTTTTAAAGATTTTACTTATTTATTTGACAGGGAGAGAGATCACAAGTAGGTAGAGACGCAGGCGGGTGGGGGGGGGTAAGCAGACTCTCTGCTGCTGAGCAGAGAGCCTGATGTGGGGCTCGATCCCAGGACCCTGAGATCATGACCTGAGCTGAAGGCAGAGGCTTTAACCCACTGAGCCACCCAGGCGCCCCTATAAATAAAGTTTTATTGGAACCTACCCATGCCTGTTCATTCATATACAGTCTGTGGTAGCGTTTACGCTACAATGGCCTACTGAGTCCAAAATATTTGCCATCTGACCCATTATAGAAAACTTTTTCTGACCCATGTTTTGGAGGATATAGACCCTTTTATTTGCAAAGATTAACAAATATAACAAGAAACTTCAAAGTCTCAGTAGGTTAACCCAACAAATGTTTATTTCCCCTTCATGTCACAGGTTCCTTCAATGTGGTACTGAGATTCTTAACCTTTTTGTGTCCTGGACCCTTTGGCCAGTCTGGCAAAGTCTGTCAACCCTCTTCCAGGAGGATAATTTTCAAATGTATACAATAAAATATATAGGATTTAAAGAAAATTATACTGAAGTTCAGTAATCAAAATATTCCTCGGTTTGATGTAGTAATATATGTGCCTCTTTATTAAAGCATTAAATAATAAAATCTAGCAGCAGGCTTAATAACTATCATAATTTTAAAACAGTGTCTAGTGTAAAATATTTTGAAGAAGCTGCAACTATGATGTGACATGAAATATCTATGATTTTCCTAGGTGACAAAGTTATAGGAAGTACTTCAACCCTCGTAATTATTTGTCCACATTCATAATAGAAGAAAATGCTAAATTAAGTGAAAATAGAGATGTAATGTTTTAACAACCAAGCAGAGTTTTATGAAACTAACCAAGCAGAGTTTCATGAAAATAGAGAAACACTGTTTTTCTAACCAAACTTGTGGACTTTTATCCATATGAATTTTATCCATAGGCCAGGGTTCATGGACTCAAGGCTAAAAATATCTGAGAGTCTTTGCCATTTCTGGGCCCATGGAAAATTCCATTCGAGCCTCTGCTTCCCATCAGCAGAAAGATAAGAGAGCAAGCACAGAGAGCCATTCTAGCGTTGTTAAGGGACAGCCCTGGAAGTGGGAAAAAATACAACAGCCCAGGTTCTCTTAAGTAGAAATCCAGTTTATGGCCCCACCTACCTGCAAGGGACCCTGGGAAATGTAGTCCAGCTGTGTGCCTGGGAAGAAGAAGAGCGCCACCTAGTGAACACCCAGCTGCTCTTCTCCACAGCCTCCTCTCCAGACTACTACACCGAACACCTGTGGAAGCTGCATCCCTCTCCTTTGGCTGCCATAACATAACACCACAGACTGAGGGACTTAAGAGAAATGTGTTTTCTTACAGTTCTGGAGGCTGGAAGTCCAAGTTCAAGCTGCTACCAATTTGAGTCCTGGCATGAGTCCGCCTCATACCTAATAGATGGCCACCTTCTCACTGCGTTCTCACGCGGTAAAGAAAGACAGTGAGCTCTCCAAGTGTCTCTTCTTATAAGGATGCCAATCCCATGGGGTCAGGGTCCAACTCTTAAGACCTTATATAAACTTAATTACTCCTTATAGGCCCTGTCTACAAACACAGTCACACTGGGACATAGTCCCTTAGCAGATGAATTTGGGAGAAACACATTTCAGTCCATAGCAGAAGCCATGTGTCAAGTTCTTGTCTAAGACTTGGAGAGAGGAGGCTTTTTTTCAGAGCCTTCCTGGTTGCTTGATCCTAATATCATAAACAGCTCCACATTTTTCCATTTTCATGTTTTATCCCGAAGCAACAGAGCATTACATTAATTGACTTGTCTTATTAATTCAGTAAGCCGCTTGCAGGATGAAACGCTTAGCTATGCTTGTTTGTTTTGGGTCCTTTTTGGTCGTTGGGAGAAGGCTTCAAGGCTCGAATCGTTCTGCTGTTTTCCGTAGTCACTGAAAATTTTTACGCACTGGTGAAGATTTGCCACATTTGGAATTACTACAAACCGCTAGTTTCTCATTATGTTATAATTTAATTCGCACTCTTTAGGACGATAAGAAAATATTAGGTAGTTCACATATTGTAGTAGGATATTTGCTCACAGACAGTTAATGTTGTATTTTAGCATTTGTTTTAAATGGCATTCAGTGCCGTAAATTTGACAGCATCAGTTACAGCTGAAGGAAACTCTGGTATGACAACGGTGACTCTGAGCCTAAAAACAGGGAAATGTGGACCTCAGTCAAATATTTTTTTTGAAAATAAAACTAAGAAATCAACTAAGTGGTGAGAACTTCCTACAAACAAAGGGGGGGGAATCTAGATATTTAATTATCAAATCCTCATATTGTACACTTTAAATTGACATAATGTTGGGTGTCACTTGTTATCTCAATGATACTGGGGGGAAATCTAGATGTTTAAGAGGTAGAATTCTGGCAGATTAAAATCAATCTTGATAGTGACTTTTAAAGGGCTCCCCAGACTTACACTGTTGGCTTTCTTTTTCCCAAAAATCCTTTGATATGGCACCAGGACAGTACAGATGGGTGCCTAACGTGGGTTTTTAATGAGATTTATGTTGATGATGATAAATATGCTGTTTTGTGAAACCACATGGGAGAGGTACTAAAGCATGGTGAGATGTTTTAAACAATTGTTAGCAATTTAGACAGTAATCTCAAGGACAGTATGAAATTTACATTATTATTATTATAAAAATAGCATTTTAAAGAAAAGTAAAGACAGTCTCCTTTCTCCACAAGGACACAGACGTACGTGTTTCATTTTGCTTCTTTGCAAAGAGGCCATTGAATGACAGGTTTTTGCGAAAATCCAAGAAGGTTTAAAATGCTTATTCTAAAAAACTGTTTGATATGTTGAGCCTGCAAAGCAGCTCATACCTAGACAAGTGGGTTTAATATGAATAAATATTAGTGGCCCAATGCCCACTTAAGCCTGGAATAAAATGTGAAGTAACCAAATATTATTTTAAGCCTTCCTCTGGTGTATTGTAGTAGAACTTGATACAAATCAAAGATGAATGCATTCGGTAAAAGGGTTTTTATTGCAAAGAATTGACTTTTTAACAGGTTTTCCTGCCCTAATATTATGAAACTGATAATGATGGAAAACATAAAATTAGGAGCTTATGTAATCTTCAGCAGCACATGCTCTGCTAACCCTAGGACTTCACAAGCAATTTCCTTGCTTCCATGCAAAAACATAGCAAAATGGGTGGAAGCTCATGAATGCATGCATTCATTTACTCACTTGGATATTTAGTTATTCATTCACTTAAAATTTACTCATTTATTCAGCAAATAATCTTGAGTACCTACTATGCACCAAGCTTTTTCCCATTCCTTTCTTTTATCACACTGTATTTTTTGCCCATACATTTCAGGAACACATTCCCGGGGGGGGGGGGGAAATCCAAATGATAGAGAGCATTTAAAGGAAAAAAAAGAAACCTAAAATCTCACTTCACTCTTCCCAAGGCCACTGCCTTCACTATAACTAACCAAGCCCCAGATTAGGAGTCAACAGCCAGTGAGCCCACGGGCTAGATTTTATTTTTGTACATTCCATGAGCTAAGAATCTTTTTACATTTTGAAAGGGTTATTTAAAAGTAAAAACATGAACAATATGCAGCAGCAACTGTTACAGGGCCTGAAAAGCCTAAAATATTTCCAGTATGGTCCTTCACTGAAAAAAAAAAAAAAATGTTTGACTGCTGGCATAGACTTCAGACCTTTTTCTAGATATGTATCTATGTCTGTACATATATAAACACACAAATAGATATATAGGGATCCGTAGTTTTGCATATTTTTATGTCTTCATTGCTCTGCAACTTGCTTTTTTTACTTCATAGTATATCTCGACGATTGTTCTGTATCAATATATTTACCTCAACTTATTTTTTTTATAACTCCAAAGAGCATTTCATACCTGTTGTGTGTTCCCTGCCTCTATAAAGCCATTGCCCCCCCTTCTTCAATTAGGAACAACCCTTCTCTGAAAAATCTCCCCCACACGTCCTCACTTCAACCCTCCACCACGTGTCCCTGGCTTCCATTTTAAATATCCATCCATTCATTTGTTTATTCTACAAATCTTTTTTGACATATACCATGTGTTGGGTACTCGTTCAGCCCTTGAGGATTCAGGGTAGTGAAATAAACTGTCCAAACGTCCTACCTCATAGAGATTGCACTCTACTAGAAGGAACGGAGCCAGTTAGGAAAATATAATATGAAAAAAGGAAAGACAATATGAAATGCTAGAGGGTAGGGCTTGACCTTGAGATCAAGTGGTGCTAGATGGCCTGAGTGAGAAGGTGACTCTTTAGCATTGACCCTTGGGAAATGAGGGTGCTAGCCATGAGAATATCTGAAGGGAAGCATTCTGGACAAAAGAAGCAGCACATGGAAAAGCCTGAAGTGGGCATGTGCCTGGTGAACCCGAGGAAGATTAGTATGGCAGAAGCAAAGTGAATGAGGAAGAGAGTAGTGGGAATGAGGTCGGAAAGATAAAAAGGACCTGTATCATGGGGGACCCATGGGCTTCAGCTTTTAATCTGAGTGAGATGGGAGCCATGGTAGGATACTGAGCACAAGAGCGATGTTCCCTAAATTGCTTTTAATAAAATAATTCTGGTTGCTGCTTTGAAAAACAGATTATAGAGACAGAAATACAAAAAGAGAACCAGCTAGACCAGTCCTAGCAGACTGTGATCACAATCTAGGTGAGATAGGGTAGCAGCCCAAAAGTGGGGGTAGAAGTGTGGGTGTGTTGTGGAGTGAAAGTTCGTGTCCTCCCAAATTCATATGTTGAAATCTTAATCCCCAATGTCATGGTATTTGGTGGTAGGGCCTTTGGGAGGTAATTAGGGGTAGATGAGATCGTGAAAGTAAGGGGCTTATGATGGGATTAATGTCCTTGTAGAATGGGGAGGAGATTCCAGATCTTTCTCTATCTCTCTCTCTCTCTCTGCTTTCCACCGTCTGAGAATCAAGGAAAATATAGCCATCTGCAAATTAGGAAGAGGACTTCCCCAAACACCAGATCTGCTGGCACCTTGATCTTGGACTTCAAAGCTTCCAGGACTGTGAGAAATAAGTGTTTGTTGTTTAAGCCCCCTGGTCTATGACAATTTGTATAGGAGCCTGAACTGATTAAGGCAGGGTAGTAAGAAATGAGTGCTATGAAAGCCAGAAGAAAGGAAAACCACCTCAGTAAGTAACCCCCCTCATTGCAAAAATGATGACACTGCCACACAGGCCAGATCTTCGGACCTCAGGGAAAGGCCAAAGTCAGCCCAGAAAGTAAACGTCTGGGATCACATCTCATATGGGCTAAACACCTTTAAGGTAAAGTTTTTGTTCTCATTAAGTGTCCCCTTAGAAGGTTTGTTGTTGGCCCTGTTATGAAACCAGTCAAACTGAGAGAAGGAAACAATGTTTATCTTTGCAACTATTCCAAAAGAAAATGCGGGAACATGTGCAATTTCTTTAAAATAGAAATATAAAGAGAGTCTATAGGTCAAAGTACAAGGAAGTTCCCAGAAAGTAGGAGGATGAGGGCAGAGCTAAGGAAATAATGAGCTGTCATCCCCTTTGAGCTCTTGGCCAGATTCCAGGGGCCAGTTTTCAGCAGGCTGGGACAGCTCTGCTGGTCACTCAGTCTTCTCTTCCTGAGGGTTTGGTGATCTCAAGCTCTCAGTGGAAGCCACACACCAGTGTTCCTCTGCTTCTCCAACCGAAGAGGTGTTGCCTTTCTCTTTCTCCCTACAAATCCCAGTAAGCTGAGGTGAGCTCTTACTGAGTTAAATGCTTTCTCAGAAATGGAGTCTCAGGGGCAAGTTCCAAGTCAAGAGTCTCAAGACCACTGTGTGGGAGGAAGGTAAAATCTGGAGGATTCTATTATTTTGTTAGGGCTTTATCTACCTTTTAAACAATAATGATCCTTGGATATAGAAACTGGGCTTAGTGTTTGCTGATGCATATAAGATCATCTCTCCTTTAATGTGAAGCTCAATGAGACTGGAAAATATTGGGACAATTATTTCATTTCTGTTTCCAAAGGAGAAGCCCATAACGTTTCAACCTTGGGAGAAAAGAAACCTAATAATAATTCTACATATAGCAACACTACTAGTACCATTGTATTGATTGAATTCTTTTGGTTACAAATGGCAGAAACATGAAGTGCCTGGGCGGCTCAGTGGGTTAAGTGTCTGACTTCAGCTCACGTCATGGTCTCTGGTTCCTGGGACTGAGCCCTGCATTATGCTCCGTGCTAAGTGCGGAGTCTGCTTGTCCCTTTCCCTCTGTCCCTCCCTCTGCTTGTGCACTCTCTTGAATAAATAAATAAATATCTTTTAAATAAATAAATAAAACAAATGGCAGAAACATGACCCAAACTAGCAAAAAGAGAATATATTGGCTCATTAAGCTGTGAAGTCCAGGAGTGGAGTCAAGCATAGAAGATATTGACACGCCAGACAGAGCAGGTTCCAGGGGCTCAGATGATGTCTGGCTGCTTTTTTTCCTCCATCTCTAGTTTTACTTCCAGTAGTGCATTGGCTTCATTTTCATTCTCCTGTCATGCAATTGGATAGATGATAACCAGGAGTCCCATGTATAGTCAGTCATTCGGACGATTTATTATCTAAGCAAATGGGATGTGTCTGCTTCAGATTTCTAGCAGAAATGTCCAAGGAGGACTGTGATTGGCCTCCTTGAGTTGAGTATCCATCCTCATATCAGTTGCTGCAGCCAGAAGAAGGACTACATTGGCCAGAACTGGATTACATGATCATCTGTAGGCTCGGGGAGCAGGGGCAGCCATATGAGAAGTCATAGAGACAGAGACAAAGAAAGTGGAGTAGAGAAGACAAAGATCTATGTGTCCACTAAAACCACACTTTTTTTATTCTAACAGAAAGGTACCTTCCAATTATCTATATTAAAATAACCACATTTGAATGTTTGAAAACAAGAGATGCATACATTTTATGTGGAGACATCCCTTTTTTCAAGCTAACAAATTTTAACTTTTTATTGAAGTATAATATGTATATGTATATATAGAAAAGTAAGCCTTTGGTGAGTGTCCAACTTAATGAATTATATGGTAGTATTTCATTTCTTCTCATAAGGTTGAGGAGTGTTCCCATGTTCAAAAACAGCTATACAGCTTAGTCTAAGTAGTGAATAGTGTGGTAAAATGCACTGTGGATATAGTCAAGAAGGTAGGGCGGAAGGAGACAGGAGTGAGAACTGCCAGCTATTGAAAGCAAGTGGGCCCTGTAACTTATTCAGCATGTTTTTCTTTTCCTTTCTTTTTTTTATGTTATGTTAGTCACCATACTGTACATCATTAGTTTTTGATGTAGTGTTCCATGATTGTTTCCATTTAACCCCCAGTGCTCCATGTAGTATGTGCCCTCCTTAATACCCATAACCATGCTAATCCATCCCCTCCATCCCCCTTTCCTCTGAAACCTTCAGTTTGTTTCCTGGAGTCCATAGTCTTTCATGGTTCGTCTCCCTTTCTGACTCCGCCCCCCCTTCATTTTCCCCCTCCTTCTCCTAATGTCCTCCATGCTCTTCCTTATGTTCCACAAATAAGTGAAACCACATGATAATTGACTTTCTCTGCTTGGCTTATTTCACACAGTATGATCTCCTCCAGTCCCGTACATGTTGATGTAAAAGTTGGGTATTCATCCTTTCTGGTGTATATGGACCACATCTTCTTTATCCATCTATCTGTTGAAGGGCATCTCTGCATGCTTTTCCCCCAGCTGGGTCTACTTTGGGTCTATCTCAAGCACAACAGTAAAATCTTTGTCACCAAGTGTTTATTAAGATGAACTATTTGGCTTAAAAGAGAAAAGAGAGACTTATTATGTCTTTTAACAAGAAACACCTGCCAGATTCTCTACAAGTAGAGGAAGATACCACCAAGGAGCTAAGTATCTGTCCTAGTATGATACATGGGTCATCAGATAGTTTCATCCAGCAGTGTCACCAGAGTAGGGACTTGAGAATCCTCTCTAATTACTAGACTAAGATTAACTCTTCCTCACAGTGTTGTAGATGTCTCACTTTTGCCCTTCTTTTTTTTTTAAGATTTTATTAGTTTATTTATTTGACAGAAAGCATGCACAAGCTGGGGGGGGAGGTAGGATGGGAGGGAGAAGCAGACTCCCCACTGAGCAGGGAGCCCAACATGGAGCTCCACCCCAGAACCCCAGGATCATGATCATGAGTTGAAGGGAGACGCTTAACTGACTGAGCCACATTTTTGCCCTTTTTTTTTTTTAAGATTTTATTTATTTAACAGAGAGAGATATAGCGAGAGAGGGAACACAAGCAGAGGGAGTGGGAGAGGGAGAAGCAGGCTTCCCGCCGAGCAGGGAGCCCAATGCGGGGCTCGATCCCAGGACTCTGGGACCATGACCGGAGGTGAAGGCAGACGCTTAACGACTGAGCCACCCAGGCGCCCCCATTTTTGCCCTTCTTTAACTACTTTTCACCTTATCTCTGCTTCCAGGCTGACTGTATGTATGACATCTCTGGTTTCCGTATTTCCTGGCTATCGTTTTGGTTCAACCAACAGAGAACACAAGCAGGGAATTGGAAGGAGGGAGAAAACTGAGGTCAGGGATTAATCCCCAGATACTTCTCTGTAGGTTGCACAGGATATAATGGACCAAATGTCACCTCTTTGCTAACCCCAAACTAGATAAGCTACAACTTTCTATCTCTTGAAGTCCATAATTCCATATTTTTCCTTTTCCTTTTTCTATTTCTCCTTACCTTCCTGTTTCTCCTTACCTTCCTTATTCTGGTATAGGAACCACAAGTGTTTTTCTTTGCCTTTGAAGCTACTCTTCAATTTCTTTTGGGCTTAAGTGTGTAACTTCAGATTCCATCCATACCTTCCTTTCTTGATCTTGCTATCTGGGGCTTTGGGAGCACTCAGTGTTTAAGGGTATATGAATGAAGTTGGGCACATTCTCCCTTACAATCCCTAATAAAGGACATTTCATACAACTCCCATAACCTTGAGCTCCTTCCATCAAAATCCTTCTCACCCATTTCACATAAGGAAAGATACCAAGTTGCTATCATAACATCTTCTGCACCCAGAGAGGCTGATACTGTCTCTGATGCACTTTCAGAAAGCAAAGGCTGATTATGTTTATTTCCTCTACCAAGACTAACGGCAGTCTCTGTCACCAGCAACAGTTATGATAGGGTTCACTTCTGCCCAATGAACTTAATCGGCTGTATTTCTAGGGTGCCAGATCAGCAGTACGTCACTGGTTCATCAATGGCTGTTATTTCATCCGCTGAACACAAAGAAGGGTATAAATCCACAGCCATAAAGACGTGCAGTGGTTAAACAGCCGCTAGCATATAGGAGTGCTAGATTGAAGGATAAGGTTGTAGAGAAACTATTATACTGGAAACTGGCTATTGCATGGATCGGGAACAATGAGATTGGATAAAATAGAGTGAGGGTCCTTCATGGAGCCCTAATTTGGTTTTTAAGGACCCAAGGACTTCATCAAAAGATGGCTTCACTTATGAGATAGTTCCAGAGAGACAGAAGTGAAAAACTGCACAGCAGGTAAAACAATAACATTTGGTATCTGACTAGCTTAGACTCGAATCCTCTTTGTCTCCCTTATTTCTTGAGTAACCCTGGGCAAGTCACTTAACTTTCTAAGTATACATGGTTCTTTCTCTATACTGAGGTTAATGATATATTAAGTTATAGGATTGTTGGGATCACTAAATTAGATAACCTTGGAAAATTATTTAGCATAGTGTCTGGCATAAAGTAAGTAGTCACAAAATACTTGCACTTTGATGAGGAGGAGAGGATGACAGTAATCATCATCATTATTTTTTAGGACTACAGGGCATTTTACATTATCTCCCTTAAATAAAGCTTCTCTATTTTTATATTTCTTTTAACCAACAAAACAGCTACCTCTCCAAATACCCACGCTTATCATGACCCTCCTCCTCTTAAAGATCACTCCCAGTCAACCAGATGAAGCTAAAACTCTTTAAGATATCATATAAGGCATTCACAATCTGTTTTCTCTTGTACCCCTTCTGCCTCATATCTGACGTCTTCCCACCCTGCATGTTTTACTGAAGCCAGAGAAAAGTTCTCACTGTACCTCAGATGCTCATGATGTGGTGTCTTGCATGTTCTCTTCCCTTTGCCTGGAATGTTTCTATGGGGGTCTCAAGGCTTTAATCAAGGGTCACCTTAGTAGCTCGTATTTGTTCAGTCCATGGTGCATGCCCAGCACCATGATGATCAACACCCTATGATGTGCTACCATTATTAGGCATAAGAAGGTATACGGGAAACAAAGTGGAGCTCAACAAAGTGACACCATTCCAGGGATGTATGCCCAGCAAAGTGACACCCATCCAAGGATACTTGTCCATCAGCAAAGTGATATCCATCCAAAGATACATGTCTCAGGAATGGCAGAGTGAGAGTTCTAATCAGGACTTTCTGATTGTAGAGTAGCTTTATCAGTCTTCTACTGCTGCCATAACAGACCAACACAAATGTATTATCATATAGTTCTAGAGTTCATAAGCTTAAAATGAATTTTACTGGGTTAAAAATGTCAGCAGGCTACATTCCTTCTGGAACCCCTAGGAGAGAATCTGCTCCTTTGACATTTCCAGCTTCTGGAGGCTGCCTGCATTTCTTGGTTCATGGCTCTTCCTCTATCTTCCAAGCCAACAATGTTGTACTTTGATATCTCACTCTCGCTCTCTCTCTCTCTCTCTTCTCCCCTTCCCCCTCCTCCTTCTTTCTCTGTCTCTCTCTTCCCCTCTCATTGAGGGGGTATCTGCTTCCCTACTCACATCTCCTCTAACTTCTACCATTTTGCTTTTCTCTTCAAAGGACTCTCGTTATTACATTGGGTTCACCAGGATAATCCAGGATAATCTGTCCGTCTCAGTTCTTAATTTACCACATCCTCAAAACTCCCCCCTAACCCCCGCTCCTCCTGCCACCTGCCATGTAAAGAAACATAGTTACAGGTTCTGGTGATTAGAAATGGGTATCTTTGTGAAGCCTACCACAGTAATTCTCTTAATTTCTATATTATTTTGTCAACTCTTTCTAGAAAGTTGCTCTCTTTATCTTTTCCATTAACGTTTCTATGGGCCAGAAGCTAGAAGCTACTCTTTTCTTGGGTTCCCACAGCCTTCTAGTCATACTTCTCATTTTGTACTTATCATATTACATTGAAATTAGCCCTTTACCTTTCTGGCTCCCCCAGTTGAATGAGAGCTTCTCAAGGGAAAGCTGTATGTCCCCAGAACGTGGCCCAGAATCATTACTGAAAGTTGGGTGGATGAATGAAGGGTGAGATATTTGAAAATCACTGATATATCCATTCAAATATGATGGTATCTATGGTCCTTTTAAACAAAGACATGAATGTGGCTAAAAGTATGTGTCCAATGTTTATATATACCAAAAATGAACACTATTCTGTGAGAATTGAGGAAGCCTTCAGTTCATGGAATCTCTTCCTTTTGATCTTGATTTCTTCAGTTATGCAACACTTGAGTGCTACCTACCTACTAAATGGCAGGCCCCAGGGACATGAAGGTAACTTACATTCTTGCCATTAAGGAAGTAACAGTTTTGAGGACAGACATATATGAACCCACAATGGATCAATGCTGATAGGTGTTCTTCTCACATGTGAACAGGTCATTTGCTGAGTCTTATTGGAATCCATAAAGACTATTTGCAAAGCCATGTTTCTACAAAAAATAGAAATATGGGCTGCTAACATCGCTGGGGAAGTAGTATCATTTCTAATTTAAGTAACATTTCTAAGTTAAGGACATTCATTCGAACGCCAGAGATTTGGGATTAAGCCCTTATCTCTGCAGCAGCGGTCACATGATCTTGTTTAAATGATTTCATTTAGTTTTCTCAAATTTCTCCCCCCTTATCCAAAGCAAATGAAGTCAGGATGTTCATGTGAGCATTAGTAACAATAGCTAAGATATGGAAACAACATAGCAATAAAGGTTCATCACCAAATGAATGGATAAAAAATGTGAGATATATAAACATACACATACACACAATACACTGAAACATTATTCAGCCTTGCAAAAAGAAGAAATTCTGACATTGTAACAACATGGATGTACCTGGAAAACATCATGCTAAATGAAATAAGCCAGACACAGAAAGACAAATACTATATAATCTCACGTATATGTGAAATCTAAAATAGTCAAACTCACAAAAACAGAGTAGAATGGTATTTCCCAGGGACTAGGAAAATAATTGAGGACATGTTGGTTAATAGTACAAAGTTTCATTTATACAGAATGAATCAATTCTGGAGATCTATTTTAGCTATTTATTAAGCTACAAATATATTTTTCTAAATCTGATTGACACATATTTTATTAAGCACAATATATTCCAGAGGAAATTGAATTTTTAAAAAGTCACCCCCCCAAAAGTGGGGATTATGAGACATCTATTTCATAGGGATTTTTGAGAATTAGATGAGGTTTATGAATTGCTTTGCTTAAGGTCTAGCATATTCTTTGCATCCAAGAAGTGCTAACTTTAATTATCATTTAGGATAATCTTTGTCCTTTTTTATGTATGTCAAAAACAACCTATTATTCAGTATAGCAAAATAAATTTTTGAATTGTTTTTTGTTTAAATTTTATTTTATTTTATTAGAGAGAGAGAGAGAGAGAGAGAACAGCAGGAGGGAGGGGCAGAGGGAGAGGGAGAAGCAGGCTCCCCACTGAGCAGATAGCCCAATACAGTACCCTGATCCCAAGACCCCAGGATCATGACCCGAGCTGAAGGCAGACACTTAACCTACTGAGCCACCCAGGTGCCCCTTGAAGTGTTAATTGAAGTGCTACTTACTTCCTCCTAGTGTAGCAGGTGACCATTTGTTTTAGCAGCCAAATGGATGAACACAATTATAGGGGACAGTCCACTGCTGAGAACAAAGGTGACATCCTTAGCTTCCAAATGGAAGGGTAAGCAGGAAAAGGTGTATTTTCTGTGTCCTCAGATTCTAAGCAGTAGTTGAAGTAAAGAATTTGGTTGAGAAGAGAGAAGACACATTACAGGAGCATTTACTCTGTGTCTTTTTCCTGGCATCAACCCTGGTGATAAAGAAAGGAAACCACCTCACATCTGATTTTAATTTAAGGATCTAGGATTAGAGAGGATTGGCCCCCTGCCAATGTGTTCTCAAACTCTAGTCATTAGTAGTCTCAAAGAATTGAAAATAAGGCCCTAGGGAAAAGAGTAATTCTCTATTTCCTGTGAACCCTGCCAAGATGAAGGACACCAATCAGACCTATAGGAGAGACCTGAAGGACCCAGGTTGGCCCAAAAAATCTGGATGAAATTGTGGGCAAGAACCTGAAGGATGAAGAATGACCTGAAGGACTTGGGATCAGAGCTAAAGTAAAACTTTGATCATCTCAAGGAACAGAGTAGCTCAGAGCCAATGACCCTAAGCCATGAAGGGTAAAGTCCCACAGTACACAGGATAACACACTCAAGTCTCAAGCAACACAGGTTGTGCATGTACTTAAAACTGTGTCCCCCATTCCAAAAAAATTCCAAGTATGACTATGGAATAAGACCAAAATCTATACTTGTCTCCCCGGCGGCATCTTGCAGCAGTTGTCTTAACCCCGGAGCATTTAAAATCAGGAGTGAATTAGGTGGAAGAAGAGAATGTCAGGACGATTCTGGCAGATCTTCTGAATGAGCCTGACTTTCAACCTAGGAGGTACAAGTAAAAACCTCTGGATTGGACTGAGATAATCCCAGAAAGAGTTAGGTTAATTTTTCTCTCTGGGGGATTCTTGAGTCCTAAAATCAAAAGGTTTCATAGGAATAAAGTTAATGTTTATACACCTGATATTGTCACCCTAGGTTCATAACCCACCAACATTTGGCCTTACAGGTCACTCATTCTCTCGGGCTGGATGTGGGGAATGTCACCAAATTAATCATGCTTGCGACAACTGTGTTTAGAAGAGCTCAGGTCGCATTTTATATGAAGTGTGTTCTATTAGCTGTACCATGGGCATGAAGCTGCTGACAAGGGTTGTGTGGGGGGTTGTGTGACTTAATACAAAGCTCTTGCTTAAGGAAGTATGACAAGTTGAATCTGCAAGTTAATCACCATTTGTTCAGGTGCTTCTCCTCACACGGAGGTCTCTGTGAGAGAACAGAAAAAGAGACAGCAAGGTTGAGAAGGTTTCCTCATGAGCTGTCTTGGAATCTACGAGACAATGTCTGCAAGTCCAAGGGCTTGCTGTTTAGCTCAGGGGTCAGCAAATTCTTTCCTGCAAAGGTCACGTCTTCATTAGTTTGGGCTGCTAGAACAAAGTGCCGTAGACTGGTGGCTTGTAAACAACTGAAATTTATCTGTCACAGTTTTGAAGGCAGGAAATCTGAGAGTGCGCTGCCAGCATGGTGGAAGGACGCAAATGCCACCTCTGCAAGGCAGCAAATGTCTTCTTTTAATCTAATCTGGCAGAAGGGGCCATGGAGCTCTCTGGGACCTCTTTTATAAAGGAATTAGGATTTCAACTTGTGAGTTTTGAGGAAACACAATGTTCAGACCATAGCAGGCCAAATAGTAAATGTTCTAGACTTTGTGAGCCGTGAGATCTCTGTTGTAACTACTCAACACCACTGTTACAGCACAAAAACAACTATCACAATACATAAGTAAAGGAGTGTAGCTATGTTCCAATAAAACTGTATCTGTATACAACAGTGACCAGCTGGAGTCAGCCTAGCCTCTAATCTAGCTTATCTGCATCCAAGAAAGTTGATCTGGATGCTAGATATGATGCCTGGGGCCTAAAATGTGAACATACTAATAGACTTGTCTGTTGCATATAGCAGACAGAGGTAATAGTAGTCATTGTTGATTTTATTTTCTGGGTTACTTAAGATTTATTTCCCTTGGTGTCATTTGGGAACCACACTCACCCCACTCTCAATCCACATGCATTTGCTTTGGCTAGATTCTGGCTCCAGGAGTAAAGAATGTGATCCAAATCTAACCCATCAGCTCACCAATCCCTCAAGCCACAGTGATAGATGCAGGGATGGGGTGTGGTCCCAACTTGCCCAACCAGGATAAGGTTTGTGATATGTTCAACCAGAAGGAATCCCCCAGAAGCAGATCTAGACATAAAGATTTGAGTGTGAATGGTTTATTTGAGAAGTGATCTCAGGAAATATTGGCTGATGGTATCAAGAACGTTACAATGGAGGGGAATTGGAGCTTCATCCTGGGGGGCACAGAGTCAGTGTAGAATAGAAACCTCCAAATTAGTCCACCAGGTTTCTGTCAGTCACTGGTAGAGGGCTGCTCCTTGGCCTGCTCATCCCTGTTACCTCAGGCCTGCCCTGAGCACCAGCAGAGTAGATGTTTCAGTCACGAAAGAACAACGTCAAGCAAAGAGGTATAGATGCTAGAATTTGGAAGTTAGATTCTGCTGGTCTGAAATAAGACCTAAGGGGGATCTGGGTAAGGCACCTATAGCTTTTGCTACCACAGAATTGGGTTACTCTCCCTATTAGGATTCCGGAGAAAGTGGGGGCTGACTTGACTCAGTTTGAGCTCTTAAGTCATACTGTGCCTGAAATCATCCCACAGACATTTTAGTTATGAGCCAATGAATTTCCTTTTTGCTTAAACTGGTCTGAGTCAAGTTTCCTACCATATGAATTAACAAGGGCTAAATAAAGCACAGGAGAAGTTGGAATTTATTTTCTACTGGTACTGATTCATCCCAAACTCTGAAAAATATTTTGAGGTATATAGAATTCTAAAAAGACACTAAGTCTAGATATATAGATATAAATCTTACATATCATTGTGATGTAGATACAGATCACATACAACATTTGGTAACATCTGTATCTGTGTCTATGCCTATGTACAGGGGTCGGTGGTACAGCATTCAAGAAAGAGGTACATAAATATGTTGGTTTTTAAGTGGTACACAAAGGGTTAAATAAGAATCTAATGAAATTTCTCAGAGAAAGGTAACCAGGTCCCCACAACCCTTCCATCCATCCACTACATGTAAGCCCAGGAAATATCTGTTTCCCTGAAGAGAAGCGAGTGTGCAAGGTTGACCAGCAGACTCGCAGGAGTTATATCATAAGAGACCAATGTCTATTCCTCGTAATAACTTACTTGTGTCCACAGTCTCTGTGCTGAAGGTTTATCTCTCTTTTTTTGTTCTTTCCACTCGTATTTACTAAATGGAATTAAAGGATTAGAATTGAGATGGTCTGGACAAATAGAAGAGGATCAGAAGATAATAAGACCAGGAAAAACAAATGTAGTCATTTCCGGGAAAGTCAGAGAGTCAAGGGAGTAAGCAAAGGACAGCACATGCTTATGAGTGCAAGAGAGGGTCAGAAAAAAGATTAAAAGAAATTATTTGTAATGACTAAAGCATACACTCTGCATTTGTGTGTTCTCGAAGGAAATGGAATCCATTTCTATTATATTTTTGCTCAGATTGCTATTTCATTCAATGCGATTTGGGCTGATCCACACTTACACAAGCTAAATAAGTGTGTGAAACCCTATTGAATCTATGACCCATGTGGTCAGTCTATGGTATCTTTTTCAGGAGGCACAGTTCAACACCCCAGAAATAAAGATGGATTCCATTTGTTTATTTACCATTTCTGTGGGATATGTTCTATGCCAGCCACTATTCATGCCACTAGTGACTCAACAGTGAACAGACTAAACAAAAAGTATCCTTTCATTGATTTCACAGTGAGCGGAAAAAGACAGATGAGGACCCAAATAAAATGTGTAACCAATTAGACGATAATAAGTGATATGCAGAAAACACAGCAAAAGAGGATTGGGAACATCGGGAGGGGAGGGTCCCTTTGAAATAATGATTTTTGTCCAGAAGTGTAAAGGCAATTGTCTGAGGGAAGAGCATTCCAGGCAGAGAGAACAGCATGTACAAAGACCCTGAGGTAGGAGAGCACTGGGCCTTTCTTAGTATAAGCAGGCCAGTATGATACTAGAGAAAGGTCAGCCAACTTTTTCTGTGAAGGACAAGATAGTAAAAGATTTCGATTCTGAGGGCCATACAGCATCCACAATAAGCACTCAGCTCTGTCATTGTGGTATGAAGGCTCCCACAGACAAGCCATAGTTTTCTGGTCCTTGGTTTAAAAAACATGAGCAGGTGTAGTGATATCTGAATGTGTAGGGTCTTATATATGATTGCAACAACTTTGGTTTTTATTTTGTATATTAGTCAGGGCTCCCCAGAGAAACAGAACCAATAGGGGTGTGTGTGTGTGTGTGTGTGTGTGTGTGTGTGTGTGTGTGTTTATGCACGTGTGCGCCTGTGTATAAATGTGGGGTGGGGAGGAGGGAGAAAGAGATTATAAGGAATTGGCTCATACGATTCTATAGGCTGACAGATACTAAAATGCACAGTTGCCAAGCTGGAGACCCAGAAGAGCTGATGGTATAGTTCCATTTTGAAGACCAGCTGGCTCAAAACCCAATAAAAGCCAATATTTTAGTTCGAATCTAGGGGCAGGAAAAAACATGAGGCCTCACCCAATTTGAAGGCACTCAGGTGGGAGGTATTTGCTCCTATTCAGAGGAGGGTCAGTCCTTTTGGTCTAGTCAGACCTTCAACTGATTGGATAAGGCCCACCTCCACTGGGAAAGGAGATCTGCTTTACTCAGTTTACCAATTTAAACGTTAAGCGCATCCACAAATACCCTCACAGAAACATCCAGATTATGTTTGGACAGATATCTTGGTACCCTGTGGCCCAGTCAAGTTGACACAGAATTAACCATCACCATTACATTTTATATGAGAGAGAGAGAGCCACTGAAGGATTTGGGGCAATGAAATGGCATGACCTGATTACATGTTAGCTATATCACTCTAGCTGGTGTGTTGGGCAGTTGTAGGGCAACCAACTATAAGGCTATTTCAATATTCTAGGCAATAGAGAATTGTGACTTAAACAAGGTGGTAGCAATGTAGGTGGTGAGAAATAATCAGATTGGTTTTTGACATTAGCACTGACTGACTTTTCTAATCATGTGATATTAGTGTGGAAGAAAGACTATAGTAGGGTAGACTCTAAGACTGCCCTGTGCAATTTAAAGGATCACATGGTCCCCAAATGAGATAAGAAAGATGATAAGAAAAGCAAATGGTTTAAGGAAAACATTAGGAATTCAGTTCTGAACAGGTGATTTTTAAACACTTATTAGGTATCCAAGTGCTAAAATAGATGCAATGTCCCAAACATGTATCCCCCCACTCCCACCCCTGCGAAACTCCTGTGTTGAAATTCTAACCCGGAATTTGATGGTATTAGGAGGTAGAGCTTCTGGGAGGTGCTTAGGTCATGAGGGTGAAGCCCTCATGAATGGGATTAGTGCTCTTATAAAAGAGATCCACAGAGATCCCTCACTTCTTCTCCCCATGTGAGGATTCAGCAAGAATATACCAGCTATGAACCAGGAAGAGGGATTTCAGGAGAAAGCAACCATGTTGGCACCTTGATCTTCAACTTCTAGCCTCTGGAACTGTAAGAAATGATGCTTTTATAAACACCCTGGTCTGTAGTATCTTGTTAGAGCAGTCTGAATGGACAAAGACAGTAGAGCAGGCAGCTGTATGTACTTGTTTGAAGTTCAAAGGGAAAAGTCCAACAAGTAAGGCATTCATGAGATAATTCAAGAGATTTAATTCAAAAATTTCAGCATTTACTATATCCTCTTTCCTCTTCTGTCGACATGCTTGAAACTCCTGGTACCTCTCATTTGCCCATCCTCCCATCCACCCTGTACATGCCCAGCCTTCCTTCTTCTCCATGATTTTACTTCGGTTTACTGAATCACTCAGTAAACATTCACACGGTTTCACAAAGTTCACATGGTTTACTGAATCCCTCACCAAGTATTACTCCACCAATGCCCCTCAGAGGGGTCTGCTATCTTTGCTCTTCACCAGATCTGCATGCGCAGGTCCCCCAGCGGAGGAAAGACAAGGACGGATTACAAAGTGGGGGGCCAAAGAGAGAATTGGGGCTGAAAAAGACCCATTCTTTTGGCGTCTATGGAAATAGGATCTATGGACATCCTATGATAAATAATAGCAATAACAATTATGTGTTATATCAGCCATAAGTGGCTGATGTTCATTATTTCAAAGCTAATTTAATAGAATCATAGAATTTTATAATTTTATCAGCTCTGGAAGTTCAAAGATCATTTTGTCCCACCCTATCTTTTATAAATGAAGAAACCCGAGATCAATAGCAGTGAATTAATTTGCCTGAGCTTCACTTTTTCTCAGAAAGCCATTCCTCTATTAATCACCATATCAGTATAATGGATATATGGAAGTATGTCTAATTAACATAACATAGAACATCTGCAACATGTAGCTTTATGAAAAAAGCATTATGAAAAGTGCTTTATATTCACCATTTCATTGAATCTTCATAACTCTATGAAGTAGTTAAATGAGCCCAGTTTTACAAATGAGTATCTGAAAGGGTCAAAGAGATTCAGTGACTAGCTCTTCACCCAGCTGGCTGTGAGGGAGCCAGGGCGAGAAACTTGTCTGAGCCCAGTGCCTTTGCCTGCACAAAGCTGCCTTTCCATCATGAATCATTTTATGTAGGGGGGGGAGGGGTAAGGATGTTCCACAATAGATGGTTATTTGTTCTCTCTCAATCCATTTCAATCTACCAAGACACATTTGGGTGTCCCAGAGATTGACCTGGCATGCTCCATAAGCTCTGACTTTCTCTCAATGACTTGGCTTTGTCCTCACTCATAGTGTTGTTCTTTTACTGGTTGGTCTGCAAGAATTTGTATGTCCTGTTAAGTGGGAATGGTGGTAAAAGGGAGATAAAATAACGGTCTTGTTCAAAAGAAAGAGAGGAACTGTGCACATCAGAGAGAACATGCGAGCCCTATTAGCGCAGGATGACAGTCTGAAAATCAATCACAAACATGAATTTGACATGAACAAGTGTTAGGAACTAGTGACAACGAGACATAAGGCAGTAATCATTGCCCACACTAAACTATAAGACTACTTAAATCAAAATATAACTACTTAAATCAAGCTACAGGCCTGCTCCTCTTAATATGTACTGTTATATTTTCTATTGATTTCTATATATTTATTTATTTCTATACATTTTACATATACTTTTTTAAAAATTTTTTATTTCTTGTTAATATATAATGTATTATTAGCCCCAGGGGTACAGGTCTGTGACTCGTCAGGCTTACACACTTCACAGCACTCACCATAGCACATACCCTCCTCAATGTCCATAACCCCACCACCCTCTCCCTACCCCTCTTCCCCTGGCAACCCTCAGTTTGTTTTGTGAGGTTAAGAGTCTCTTATGGTTTGTCTCCCTCCTGCTCCCATCTTGTTTCATTTTTTCCTTCCCTACCCCCCGAAGCCCCCACATTGCCTCTCAAATTCCTCATATCAGGGAGATCATATGATAATTGCCTTTCTCTGATTGACTTATTTCGCTCAGCATAATACCCTCTAGTTCCATCCATGCCATTGCAAATGGCAAGATTTCATTTCTTTTGATGGCTGCATAGTATTCCATTGTATATATATACCGCATCTTCATTATCCAATCATCTGTTGATGGACACCTAGGTTCTTTCCATAGTTTGGCTATTGTGAACATTGCTGCTTAAATATTCAGGTGCACGTGCCCCTTCGGATCAACACATTTGTATCTTTATGGTGAATACCCAGTAGTGCTATTGCTGGGTCGTAGGGTAGCTCTATTTTCAACTTTTTGAGGAACCTCCATATTGTTTTCCAGAGTGGCTGCACCAGTTTGCATTCCCACCAACAGTGCAGGAGGGTTCCCCTTTCTCCACATCCTCTCCAACATCTGTCGTTTCCTGACTTACTAATTTTAGCCATTCTGACTGGTGTGAGGTGGTATCTCATTGTGGTTTTGATTTGTATTTCCCTGATGCTGAGTGATGTGGAGCACTTTTTCATGTGTCTGTTGGCCATCTAGATGTCTTCTTTGCAGAAATGTCTGTTCATGTTCTCTGCCCATTTCTTGATTGGATTATTTGTTCTTTGGGTGTTGAGTTTGCTAAGTTCTTTATAGATTTTGACACTAGCCCTTTATCTGATATGTCACTTGAAAATATCTTCTCCCATTCTGTCAGTTGTCTTGTGTTTTTGTTAACTGTTTCCTTTGCTGTGCAAAAGCTTTTAATCTTGATGAACTCCCAATAGTTCATTTTTGCCCTTCCTTCTTTTGCCTTTGGCGATGTTTCTAGGAAGAAGTTGCTGCAGCTAAGGTCAAAGAACCTGTGTTCTCCTCGAGGATTTTTATTTCCTTCCTCACATTGAGGTCCTTCATCCATTTTTAATCTATTTTCGTGTGTGGTGTAAGGAAATGGTCTGGTTTCATTTTTCTGCATGTGGCTGTCCAATATTCCCAACACCATTTGTTGAAGAGCTTGAAGTCTGGAATTGTGATGCCACCAACTTTGGCTTTCTTTTTCAACATTCCTCTGGCTATTCGAAGTCTTTTCTGGTTCCATATAAATTTTAGGATTATTTGTTCCATTTCTTTGAAAAAAATGGATGGTATTTTAATAGGGATTGCATTAAATGTGTAGATTGCTTTAGGTAGCATAGACATTTTCACAATATTTGTTCTTCCAATCCATGAGCATGGAACATTTTTCCATATCTTTGTGTCTTCCTCAATTTCTTTCATGAGTACTTTATAGTTTTCTGAGTACAGATTCTTTGCCTCTTTGGTTAGGTTTATTCCTAGGTATCTTATGGTTTTTCAATGCAATTGTAAATGGCATTGACTCCTTAATTTTTCTTTCTTCTGTCTTCTTGTTGATGCATAGAAATGCAACTGATTTCTGCGCATTGATTTTATATCCTGACACTCTACTGAATTCCTGTACAAGTTCTAGCAGATTTGGAGTGGAGACTTTTGGGTTTCCCACATGAAATATATCATCTGCAGAGAGTGATGGTTTGACGTCTTCTTTGCCAATTTGGATGCCTTTAATTTCTTTTTGTTGTCTGATTGCTGAGGCTAGGACTTCCAGTATTATGTTGAATAGCAGTGGTGATAATGGACATCCCTGCCATGTTCCTGACCTTAACAGAAAAGCTCCCAGATGTTCTCCATTGAGAATGATATTCGTGTTGGGATTTTCATAGATGGCTCTGATGATATTGAGGAATGTACCCTCGATCGCTACACTTTGAAGAGTTTTGATCAAGAAAGGATGCTGTACTTTGTCAAATGCTTTTTCAGTATCTATTGAGAGTATCATTTGGTTCTTGTTCTTTCTTTTCCCCTGGGAAGCGATCTGGCCCTGGGCACTTGGTGGTTGGGAGATTTTTGATGGCTGCTTCAATCTCCTTACTGGTTATGGGTCTTTTCAGGTTTTCCATTTCTTCCTGGTTCAGACTTGGTAGTTTATATGTCTCTAGGAATGCATCCATTTCTTCCAGATTGTCCAATTTGCTGGCGTATAGTTGCTCATAATATGTTCATATAATTGTTTCTATTTCTTTGGTGTTGGTTGTAATCTTTCCTCTTTCATTCATGATTTATTTGGGTCCTTTCTCTTTTCTTTTTGATAAGTCTGGCTAGGGGTTTATCAATCTTATTAATTCTTTCAACGAACCAGCTCCTCATTTTGTTGATTTGTTCTACTGTTTTTTTTAGTTTCTATTTCATTGATTTCTGCTCTGATCTTTATTATTTCTCTTCTCCTGCTGGGTTTAGGCTTTCTTTGCTGTTCTTTCTCCAGCTCCTTTAGGTGTAGGGTTAGGGTGTGTATTTGAGACCTTTCTTGTTTCTTGAGAAAGGCTTGTATCGCTACATATTTTCCTCTCAGGACTGCCTTTGCTTTGTCCCACAGATTTTGAACAGTTGTGTTTTCATCATCATTTGTTTCCGTGAATTTTTTTCAATTCTTCTTTAATTTCCTAGTTGACCCATTCATTCTTTAGTAGGATGTTCTTTACCCTCCATGTATGCAGGGAATGATCTCAATCCTTTGGTACTGTTGAGACCTGATTTGTGACCCAGGATGTGATCTATTCTGGAGAATGTTCCATGTGCACTAGAGAAGAATGTGTATTCTGTTGCTTTGGGATGGAATATTCTGAATATATCTGTGATGTCCATCTGGTCCAGTGTGTCATTTAAGGCCTTTATTTCCTTGTTGATCTTTTGCTTGGATGATCTGTCCATTTCAATGACTGCGGTGTTAAAGTCCCTTACTATTATTGTATTATTGTTGATGTGTTTCTTTGATTTTGTTATTAATTGGTTTATATTGTTGGTTGCTCCCATGTTAGGGGCATAGATATTTAAAAATGTTAGATCTTCTTGTTGTACAGACCCTTTGAGTATGATATAGTGTCCTTCCTCATCTCTTAATATAGTCTTTGGCTTAAAATATAATTTATCTGATATAAGGATTGCCACCCCAGCTTTCTTTTGATGTCCATTAGCATGGTAAATTGTTCTCCACCCCCTCACTTTAAATCTGGAAGTGACTTTGGGTCTAAAATGCGTTTCTTGTAAACAGCATATTGATGGGTTTTGTTTTTTTATCCATTCTGATACCTGTGTCTTTTGATTGGGGCATTTAGCCTATTTACTTTCAGGGTAACTATTGAGAGATATGAATTTAGTGCCATTGTATTTCCTATAAGGTGACTGTTTCTGTATATTGTCTCTGTTCCTTTCTGGTCTACTACTTTTAGGCTGTCTCTTTGCTTAGAGGATCCCTTTCAATATTTCCTGTATGGCTCATTTGGTGTTTACAAATTCTTTTAGTTTTTATTTGCCCTGGAAGCTTTTTATCTCTCCTTCTAGCTGGATATAGTATTCTTGGCTGCATGTTTTTCTCATTTAGTACTCTGAATATATCATGCCAGTTCTTTCTTGCCTGCCATGTCTCTGTGGATAAGTCTGCCACCAATCTAATACTTTTACCATGGTATGTTACAGACTTCTTGTCCCAGGCTGCTTTCAGGATTTTCTCTTTGTCACTAAAACTTGTGAGTTTTACTATTAGATGACGGGCTATGGACCTATTCTTATTGATTTTGGGGGGGGGGGTTCTTTGCACCTCCTGGATTTTGATGCTTGTTCCCTTTGCCATGTTAGGGAAATTCTCTACAATAATTTGCTCCGATATACCTTTTGCCCCCTCTCTCTTTCTTCTTCTTCTGGAATCCCAACTATTCTAGTATTGTTTCATCTTATGGTATCACTTATCTCTCGAATTCTTCCCTCGTGGTCCAGTATTTGTTTGTCTCTCTTTTTCTCAACTTCTTTATTCTCCAACATTTGGTCCTCTATATCACTAATTCTCTCTTCTGCCTCATTTATCCTAGCAGTAAGAGCCTCCATTTTTTAGTGCACCTCATTAATTGCTTTTTTGATTTCAGTTTGGTTAGATTTTAGTTATTTTATTTCTCTAGAAAAGGCTTTTATTTCTCTAGACTGGGTTTCTCTAATATCTTTCATGCCTTTTTGAGCCCAGCTA